>NW_017547184.1:5633067-5654345 GCF_001854935.1 Bemisia tabaci | reverse complement strand
GTTCCTCCGACAGCCGTTGCGCCGCGCTCATCGTTCGGGTCTTCCTTTAACAACCTCCCTACTCGAGAAAGTGCCTCGTCTTACCTTTAAATTTATAAGGAGATACGAGTTTTTCGGCGTTGTTGCCGGCTGGACATCTTACAGAAAAAAATATCCTCGGTTTATGTGAACGCGTGATGGAACTTTTCCTGCGAGGAATCTCAAGGAGTTGTGGATTTTTTTTTTCGGGAAGAGCAGAGTTTCCGGGTCCATTCGAATTAAACTTTGCCCTAGTGATTTTCACCCATGGCCGCATCTGCTAAGCTATCTGCGTAGGCAAACTATTGAGACGTATGATGTCACTAACATAAGATGAAGATGCTGGTTCCTCATCCTAATGTTGTCCAATTCACAGTAGGCTCTGGTCTTGGCGGAACCTGTTCTTGGTAGAAAACCACTCCTAACAGAGTTTTTTCTTGATTTTTTGTGAAATTAAAACAACAAAAGCAGGCAGACCTATAATCTTGACGGAAACCTGCGATTAACCTAAAAAAGGATCCACCTCATTATATATGATTGTATAACAGCTTTTATTCAGCAGCAACACTTATCGCACGCTTTGGCTGCTTTTGGATGAGCGTGGTGAGAGAGTGGTGAAATATATTCACAGAGACTCAAGTCCATCGCGCCTTCAACATTGCGCGATACTCTACGCGTCACCGCGAAGTTAGTTTAGATGCTTAACCCAACTGAACCTAACTTAGCTTAGTTCTCTGTCGTGCTCAGGCCTACGGAGTGTCAGGAAAGAGCTTCTTGTCGAATGCGGTTCTGCTTCGACGAAAAATTCATTGCACATCACATTCCAAACGAACCGATTCTGATAACCGCCTTTCTCCTCGAAGGAGTCAAAATTTTGAAAAACAAAGCTTTTTGCGGCCACAATGACTCTCATATGTTTCTCAAAGAAAATTCACTAATTGGCGACAAAGCTACGTTTTTGTACCAGGAAATTATGGTTACCTGAAACAAACAAAGTGTGGTGAGCCGTATGAATCGAATTTTGGTTGTTGTTTAAGAAATTTTCGATGATTATAATAGTGCTACGAGAGTATGCTATCCTTTCACACCTCTCTTCGGGAAGGCTAAAATTACCTTGGACACACTTGGAATTTTCGCAGCCTCAGACTCTTTCTGTTCAAGAGGACTCTTTCAATAGTTACGTTATACCGACATTGCTTTCTACGATGAGCGACCTCCGAAGTTTCAAATAAAGAAAACTGAACTCACTTGTACTTGAATCAGTGAGAACGAAAACACACCAACTCGGAAAAATGAAACTAATCAAGACACACAAAACTGCGCGTAGGTGAAGAAATTAGTTTAAGAAAAAGATTTTTGCTGCCGAGAAACAAGTACTTATGGACACTTGAATGGTCCACGCTGGAACAGATGCGCGAACTTTAATGACCTTTATGTAAGTTAACTATCTTTAATGGAAATTGAGCATTTTCGAGTTACCGAGTTGGTGCGTTTTTGTTCTCACTGATTCATGTATTTAACCGCTTAGTGCTTTTCCCATATTTTGGGGGTATTTATTTCGGTATTTACCTAGGGAAAGACCGTTGGTTGACGATTGAGTAGAGAAATGAAAAACCGGGCAATCTTTGCAACATTGCGGTGAACGAAACTTTTTCAGCCTCCTGAACTCTTATTACGTATGAATTATTGTAGGAGTTATCTTCAAAGCTGCAATATTTTACAGATCCGAGGTAAAAGATAAATTCTCGATACGTAAGAATTGGATGTACTTGCCAAAGGCATATTTTATGTTTAAAGATTCTTTTACTCAACTCTCAAAACAAGAAAATTGTGCCGTTGGATTTGCTCCCACAGGATTCAAGAAAGTACCTACATCGCATGAAGCTCTGAATTTTTCTTTGGGTGAGCGGTTCTCAGCGAGTCTTAATGATGTTGTGAGCTTGAGACGAATGACGAAAAACATACACATTTTGCTACGTTGTAGACTTCAAGTCACAATTCTTTCTTTAAGGGAAAACCAATAATCATCACTCCTTAGAATTTTAAATATACTTTCTATGTGACAAGAAGAATTTGCTGTGAAAATTCGAAACTATACCAGTCTTTTCTTTTTTCGTAACGGCATATTACAAAAACACCGAGAAACTCGGAACCTAACGATCAAGATACATTTTTTCTAACTTTCACCATCCATTCCGTAGACAATTAATAATGAAAATATTAATAAAAAAAGCGATACTAATCTATAACATGGTAAAATTGAAAAAAATACAAATCTACAACTATATCTAAGTTAGAGGAGGCCTTAGTTCCCCTGCAATTTTCCGAGTATGCAATACGGACTACCGCAGACCATGAAAAATTGCATCCAAACCATGACCTAACCCACAATTGTTGCTTCTAAATATCCATCGATCGGAAACAATATATTTTCGAAACCCCACACCGCTACCCTCCATTTAGTGTAGAAAATACTTTCGAATGTCATTGCTAAAAATATCACTTTGCAGGTTTGCGGTCGGCCACAAGATGAGGCAAGGATGTTGACTGTGTTACTCTACAGTTGATTAACGGTTAGCACCGTTTAGAAACTAAAGATGACTCTATTTTGCTGTTAAAAAGCTCAACTTTCTCACAGCTTGAGTTTAGAATTTAGTCTGCTTGACTTTAAGTCGAATTAAGAGGTTAGATTTCTCAACTTGTAGTCGACCGTAGACCAATAAAATTTTGGCCCGAGAGCGAAGCAATTACTAGTTTGGCATCAGTCATCGATAGCCTAATTTTATCTGATTTTTTGCTCAGCAAATTTTAATTGATCATCGTCATGAAAAATAATGTTGACCTCCAAATTCAACTTTTCCTCGTTCGATTACATTGTTTGAATTATTATCGCGAGGTCCCTGAAATATATTGTTATTAATTATTGTTGTTGTACAATATATTATACCGATTGGAATCCAAACCAATACATACCTTTCTAATCCTCTCAATCAGAATAATCATTTTCTTATCTACTATGAATAATATTCGATATCTACAAGGACGTGTGACTAGCAGCGTCTAAGGGTTGTATCAATTATGACCGATCACGCTTCATGACGTCAGTCGCACGCACGAAGAAGCCGCGACAAGTTCAATTCCGCCTTTTCTCGCACTTGCAGGGCCAGAACACCAAAGCCTAGCAGGGTGCAGCCTCCTCCTCCCCCCCGGGGGGGGGGGAGGGAGGTGAAAGCCAAAGCCAATACACTCTGACATTGATCCGGTTCAAAAATACTCGACTCCGGTGGATTTCAGGCTCCCGCGAGCTGTGCTGCACAAAGCTCCCTTAAATTACATTCCCCACCCCGTTATCACGGTCCGTCCGGGTCTCCCCCCTTTCTTTTTCCCATTTTCTTCCGTTTTTCCCCCGCGGAGCCACGACGCCGCACACTGGATCGAGTCAATCAGGAAAGTCGGACGTGAAATTTTCGACTGAAACTGCAAATTTTGACGTTCCTTTCGTCACAATTTAAATTTCAAGGGGTGCTCAGAGGAGAAAATTCGGCGAGAAAACCATTGGCACTACTTTTAGAAGCTCAAAGTTTTGAATACACGGAGTTATAAGCGTTTAAAGTTTACAAATTTTGTTGGAGCTCTGGCATTGGCTGGGGCCACTGTGCGCCGTCGCTGTCCGGGTCCGGGGCGTTATCAAGACTTTAATCATAAAAATGGAGTTCTCGCCCGACCCACCACTTGGGTTCCTCCGGATTTGATTGACAGTTCATCGAGGTGTTCTTTCATCTTTCTGGCCCTCCGCCGCCGCGCTCGCCGCGCGCCCGTGCTCCAAGCTCGCGTCCCGGCGCTGACACCCGCTCCATGTTGCCAAATTTCTGGAATTCCGGTTGAGCGTAGCTGTATAGCTACGAAAACATGCTGTATGAATATTCGGCAATTGCCAAACTTCATTGAGATAGTTTTCTTCACCAAGAAAACAGTGAGGTTGATTTCATATTCTGGATGTAAAAGAAGTGCGCACTGAAAAAAAGATCGGTAGAATTTACCGTTCCTTCACGCTGTATTTTACACAGCGTGAATTCAACGTCGATTCTCCCAGAGGAATGGTTGCATGTATCAGTATACAGTAACGTTTAACTTTTTTTCTGGCAGAATTGACTCTGAATTGACGCTGTGTGAAATACAGCGTGAAGGAATGGTAAATTCTACCAATCTCTTATGTCAGGGCGAGCACTCAAAAAATGCTAAATTACCCACTACATCAGTTAGTTTTACATCTACATTCTGAATTGACTGCTGTGGTGGTTAATCTAGCATTTTGTAAGTTCTCGCACACTTTTTTGTACACCCAGAATGTTAAATAAACTTTTTTTTTTTTGGTATTTTTTTTTAACAATTTTTGAAAAAAATTGTGAAGTTTCTTTGTTGAATTTGTGAAAGTGCTTTCTTCCCATTGATACCGTTGCAGAATGTTGCGCAGAGGTATTACATGTTAGAGAGCTCACCATGTTATCCCTGGGAGCCAACATTTACTTCTGGAAGGTTTACCTGCGATTTGGTGACGCAAATCCACATCCATCCTTAAAATAAAGAGGACACCACAGTTCGCCTTCAATCGTCTCAATATGCAACACGGACTACCGCAGACTACATATAGTTGTGCCCATTCCATACAACGTAATCATCAAAAGTTGCTAATTTATTTCCGCGAGGGACAGTCTATCTTAGAGATACCCCGCACTGATCTCTTCCCTGAAGAGTGTAAGCAGTTACTTACGGAATTCACCAGTCCTATTCGCTTAAAGACTGACGACTAAGGCGCGGCATTTTCAGTTTTCTTCGGGGTAATCAGAAAATTGGACCGCAAAATTGCATAGCGTCGCGTTCGAATGTTCGTCCGACGTATCTTCATAGCACAGGAAAGTTACATGATGAAAATGACGAATTTTCGGCACAAGACGACAAACATGCGACAGCCGAGGCATTTGCCATGCTCGGACTTTATTTTTTCCCTACTCTATTGGTGCATTTGACAACACTGTTCGTAGGGATCTGCTGGCGACGTTAAAATTTACATCTGAAAACGGTTCCCTGACAAGGGCTATCTGTAATGAGGAGGGATGGAGAACATATCCGGGGTAAGTGAGAGTCTATCGAGAGCTCAGTCAGTGGCTTTGGCAACTGGATGTGAGGAAATTTTAACAATGTTCTACTTCCAAAGCTCCTCTCAGTTTTCATGTTTTTTGAGCTCTCCAACTCGATGCCATTCAAAGGGGAACAAGGGTTCTTCTACACAAAGGGTTCAGCTGGGGTGCCTTTATTGGGACAGTAGGTACGGACACCTCTTGAGGTTACAAAGGTACACAAGTAGTCAATTGCAAACTTTTGGCAGATCAAAAATTTGACTTTCTTCTTGAGTAGTTTACCTCAAAAATTACGGCAAAGACATTGATAAGGTCTAAAATTTACTCGTTCTCTCATAATAAATTTACAGGCGGATTTTGGAGGATTCCAGCTGCACATCCCAGGTTCAATATGCGGTTTTTTTTATTACAAAACGTTTTATAAACACTTTTCTTACTGAGAAATGCAAGATTCTTCAAGGAAAATGCCATTTCAGGCTCTTTTTGTAACAAAAAAGCACAAGCTTGGCTAATTTTTTATCATATTTGTTAACTTAGTAATTTAATTGGGGGAAAAATACAAGGGACCACACATTAGTATGTTCAATTTTTGTCCAAAAATCCGATTTCAGTCGTGCAGTGTCCGATGATGCCACATTACAGTCGTGAAAAAATCGTGTCGGATGATAAAGGTGTCGGATAAGCAAGGACCATTATAATCGAAAGTCAAGTGTTCCCAAAATTTCCTTGGAAGCATTCTTTTTCTTCTTCCTTTTTTAATTCATTTTTTCCTTTAACTGACCAACTCTAATACTTGCTGCGAACCATCACTGAACTGAACACTGGAAAAAAAAAAACACATTGCATCTAGAGTCCAAACTCTTAAAAACATCGACAAGAAAAAGTACTCTACATTCAATCAGAATCTAGCTTAAATCAAGAACCAAGCCTCTTAATTTAAGCGGATTTCGTTTTGATTCAAGCAAAAATCCGATTGAATCAAGTCAATTTTTTCTTGTCAATGTTTTCAAGAATCTGGACTCTAGATACAATGTGTTTTTTTCCAGTGAATTCCCCGCCTGTGGTTGTTTCAAATAACCACCCCCTTTAATTATTCGGCCTTCAGGGACACGGGCTGGCAAATTTCGAAAGACCACGCATTTTTCGCGTTATTTCAATTTCGACGAAACGTGAATGATTGCTTTCTTCTCTCGCCCTGTGACGTTTCCGAGGCAGCTAAAATTCACCGCGCAAATTCAACGAGGGGTGGATCCCAGCTGTTTCGGGACGGGGTTCTGAATTGAGCTCCGGTTGTAATACCAGCCTGCATACACAGTAGATACCGCCCGGATTACACTCATCCCATCAGGAGGAAATACCGCGTCCCTTTTTAATTCATGTCATTCACACTTGCGGCCATACTCCACTCGACTGAATGTATTTCTAGTTGCCCTTCCCCTTCGCCGCCCCCCGCCCCTCGCCTGCCGCCCCCAGCCCTCCCCATTTTCCGCGGTCGCTTCGATACACGCAGGACAAATATCCCTTTCAGGCACGTTCCGATACCCCCAACTACCATGCCACATCGACCGAGCAAATTTAGCATTTTTACGGGAGAAATTATTTGCGAATGCTGTGAAAAAAACGAAATAAAAAACCGTACAGAGGCCAGAAATGTGGCGTACTTACATTGATACGTTTTTTTTAAAAAAAAAAAAAAAAAAAAAAAAAAAAAAAAAAAAATCGAGAATGCAAAAATTTAGATCTGATAACATGTCGACGGTGATCCACGTATCTTGAAAGTCATTATCGGATAACTGAAGAGGCACTTTCTAGAAAGGCTGTACTTAAATAAGTCTAATTAGCTGAATTTATAAAAATTATCCGGTTTCTGGTTTTGGATCCAAGATCCGGATACGAATAATTCAAGGAAACTTGACAAAATTAGTCGAAAATTTTATTGAGGGAACATCTGGAAAAGCCAGAAAAATATCAGGGGATTCTGATATTTGAATTTAGCTACCACACTAGTCAGGGAACGTCAAAGAACGTATTTAAACGAAATGTAACGTATATGTGATGAGCACCTAAGGTTATTCGAGATCAAGAGAGAATCAAAGGGTGTCCTGAAACATTGGCTTGAACCCATGATTACACTGCCGTGCTAAGGAAAAACGACGTATGAACCTTTAGGCGTTGCTAAATATCCTTTCGTAAAACAAAAATTTCCTGGTAAACACATAAATATTTTTCTTCCAATTTTGCATTTTATTTTGTTCGCAATTTCACCTAAAGTTCCTGAAACTTTCAAGGAAAAATATTCATAACTTGCCGCAAAAATAAACATTTTATGAAAGGAAATTTGGCAACTCTCGAATGCTCATACGGCGTTCTTCCTTAGCACGGCAGTGCAAACGATCGCACCACGTACGATCGTCAGGTCATTCACTCAGATTGGCAAGTTTCCCCTTTTGAAACATTCATTCAGATAATAAAAATCGGCAAATCCCGTTCTTATAGCCGCGTTTATGTAAGACAGAAAGAGAAACATAAGCGAATGTACTCTTATTTAGCCCCTAACGAAAGTCGCTGCTTACGATCGAGCTAGTCAAAAATATCAGGCAGATCTGAACCTAGTTCAAAAGCGTCAAAGTCAGCAAATAATAAAATGCTCTCAAGAGCTCTGCCCGACCGGTGCGCGCACAATATGGTTGTAAAACCTGATAAAATACTGGAAAGGGGGGAGGGGTTGTGTAACAACGTATTTTTATGGGAAAGATGTAAAAGAGTGGTGTGAACAGAGATGCCACTTTTTCACCCGAGAAGTTATGATGAAATTTTACGCTGCAGAAAGTTCTCCACACGCTTTCCTTGATAAATTTCGTGCAATTCTGTTTCTACTAATGAAAGGAAACAATAACCATGATGTATTCGTGTGAACCGGCGTTCTTCCCTAGATTTTACAGAATTTTTTTTGAAAAACGTCTTCCTATTGTTCATTTAAAACTCTGCATATAAAATCAATACATAGTGCAGAAGCTATTCTCGTAATTTGCTTACAGCAGTGTTTTTCTTCCATGAAAGTCCTCTGCGAATAATCGAGTATACGCAATGCTAGAGTATATCGAGTTAAACACGTAAAACTAATTGTTGCAAACTTGCAAGAACTGGCTTGCAAAAAATACACATTTCTATAACGGAGCATCAAACTGTCTGAATGTTATCTCTTATAATTTGTTTTAAAACTTACAACTGAAATTTTTTTAGACACATTGTTGATTCATTAAAAAATGAAAATCTCGCAAAATTTTCACAACTATAATTTTGTGTTCTCTCGCAGAAAGTCTGCACGCATAGTTTGTGAACTAAAATAGAGGTTCGTATAAAGTTAGTTTTGATGAGCAAGCGACTCGTATCGCAGTAACTGTACAAGGTGAACTTGAACTACAATTTGCAATACATGATTACTATTTCAAGGACATATTAGAAACAACATGTGCACTGTTGGTTTCCCAACGCAGATAGGTTCTTTTATGGACGAGCCCGGGAGAGTAGCTCCTCATTGAACCACGTCTCCATGCTAAAATTATCTAAAAAAAATTGAAAGCTCACTTTTCAAAAGTTTGTTTCAATTTTAACGGGACAGAAATAATATAATGGCTTGGGAATTGTGACAACCTCGAACGCTGAAAAAAGCCCGACGAATAAAACACGAGTTAAAGCACATTCTAGAAGGGTTGAACTGAGTCTGGGGAGGGTGCCACGGGGTGGGAGGAGGAACGANGAGGGGGGGGGGGCTGAATGTAAGAACCATGAGAGCCAGCTGAGACTGGGGCCATTGTCACGTGTCGGAGAGCGCGGAGCGATGCCCAGAATCCAAGTGGTGGACCAGTCGCTTGACACTCAGGGTCATGGCATTAGTCCGGCTACTATAAATTACACTTGCTCCTTCCTCGAAAATACCAGATTTTCATAGTTGCCGATGCCGCTGGAAAAATCTCGCTCTTTTGAGGGTCAACCCGGATAGTTGAGCGTATTCATTACACTGGAAAAAAAACACATTGGATCTAGAGTCCAGACTCTTAAAAACATCGACAAGAAAAAATACTCTTGATTCAATCAGATTTAAGCTTAAATCAAGAATCAAGCCTCTTAATTTGAGCGGATTTTCATTTGATTTAAGCTTAAATCTGATTGAATCAAGAGTCCTTTTTCTTGTCAGTGTTTTCAAGAGTCTAGACTCTAGATCCAATGTGTTTTTTCCCAGTGTACTTGAAGAACTGTGCACAAACGGATTAAATCAAAAGATACACCGTGAACTGGATTTGCGTACTTCATCGTTCCATTTGATCAAATCCATTCCTGCATAGGTACAATTCTTAGGCACCACTGATCCGTGCCCCTTGTTGGCCCAATTGGTATTCTCTTCCTCGCAGAAGTTAGGTAATTTTCAAAAAAGGTCCCGAAACAGGGTAAGAAATTAAGGACTGCAACACATATTTTCTCATCAAATTCTAAGAAAATCATCATTTTTTTTATTTTCGGACGCCGACGACGCCGTACCCGAGTCGAGTCGCAACAAAGTTTCCCCGAATGAATGTCCCCGTCGCACAGGGACCAGTTATTCCGAGCCGGCTGACGTTAAACGCGTATTAGCGCCTGCAAGACTGCATGAATACTTCTCGCATTGCGCCAAACGCAGTGGGGTCAAAGCATCACAAGCGCCATGCGAAGTTTCAAAATTTTCGCCGCCATTTTAGTTTATTTAGAGAGAAAGTGTCGGTTGAATCTGTTTGAAAATTTCACTGAATTTCATCGGAAGTACAAAGTAAATTCAGGGAAATTTTCGGATAGCTTAGTTGAACAAAATCTCTGTACAGAAATAAAATAGCGGCGGAAATTTTGAAACGTCGCATGGCGTTTGTGATACTTTGGCTGGAAGGTGGAGAACTGTTTGCATGCAATTAAGTAACGCGAACTCACATCTTGGGTTCGCCTTAAATTGTTGGAGTATGCAACACGGGCTACCGCGGACCACGATTAGTTGCGTCCAGATCCTATAACCAACACGCACTCGTTGCCTCTTGGTGTCCCGTCGACCAACTAAAATGCAAGGCAATAACAGAGAAAATGTCGGTTGAATCTGTTTGACAATTTCAGTGAATTTTCAGGGAAATTCTCGGACAGCTTCGTTGAACAATTTCTCTCTGCAGAAATAAAACAGCGGCGGAAATATTGAAACGTCGCATGGTGCTTGTGATACTTTGGCCGGAAGGTGACGCTATGGACTCGACTAAGAAAATGTCGCAGAATTCCCGGAGGCAGAGGGTACAGTAACATTTGCTATCAGGAACAATTCCTGCATCTCGAGCCTCACTCTAGAGCCAGGTGCCACGGTGTCTGGCGTCGAAATATTTCGAACAAGACATTCCCCCCTCCCCAGACCATGGCTTTCATTTAAACCTGTCGTCTAAGACAAATCAACAATGAAAACGCGACAAAAGTAAGGGGAGACGAAAGGAGAGGGGAGGCGCTATAAATGTGCGGAATGTTCAAGAGGCAGGTCCGCTATTCCGCCGGAATCAGGGCTGCCATTCGCGTCTCACCGGAGGCGGGCGGGTTGCCGCGCGGTGTTAGGGTGGCAACAGTGCCCGTAGAATACCGGGAAATTTTGAAGTGCTCTCGAAGGAGGATGCAACGGGAATTCCGAAGACAATAGACTCAAAGTCAACGGCTCGAAATGGGACCAATCTGTCAAGATATTAGATCTGCAGGGGAAAACAATGCGAGCGGGAGGGAGAAAGTTCAAACCTGTTGGAAGGAGGCCAAGTTGCCGCGCGTGGGAGGAAATTAAACTTTATTGGACTTTTTCCGCGAACTCGTTTCAGTGCGCCTGGTAATAACCTCGAGAGAGAGGATGAACGCAGTATTTCTGGAGACGATATACTTTGAGGACTCCGCAATGTAACAGGCTGAGGGCCCGGATACACCTGCGAGTTACAAGCGCTTGTTGAAAGTGAAACGCCAATAGGCAAGGAGGATTTCAATGCTTAAAGCCCTGGATAGACGATCAAATTCCCAAACCAATTCCGATCAAAGTAGCATCAAAGTGTCGGGAGTCATCAGTCTTAAACTCGTTAATTTGCTTAATTTTAAAATGAAAACTTGGCAGAAATGTTTCTTGTGGCAGGAAATGATAAATGGTGGCACTCCGTTCTGATCTTACTTTGAGCAAAAAAGTGCGGCCCGTCAAAATTTGACGGTGGATGGTGACCATCAGTCATCAGCATGTCTACTTTGATCGGAATTGGTTCGGAATTCGATCGTCCATCCAGGGCTTATAAGTTAAATATTTGGAAGACAACGCTATTTTTGACCTTATGATGGTTGATGAGCGACTGTTTGAGCCAAAAATCAAATTATATTCACCTCATGATGACTGATGATTGTCGATGTGCGAGCCCTTTGCTAGACGAGTTAAATTAGGTTTGTATAGCTAAAAAAATCACTGGATTCTTTGGTCTTCAGTCATACAGGCAAAGCTGAGCGCTTACTTCCCAAAATAAATTTTACACCTAAGAGAGGATAGCAGCGCGGAGTTGCAAGAAACAAAGTTTACGAGTCAGGTTATGGGGCGAACGCAACTATTTCGCAGTCTGCTGCAGTGTGGGTTGCATACTCGACAAATTGAAGGAGAGAACGAAAGTGCCAAAGAAACACACCGCGGCGTCTGGAGAAGATTCGACTTAACTATGCGAGTTAACTATTAACTATAAATGAGAATATTTTTATGAACTACTTTAAGCATTGATTCCTCCTTTCTCCTAAAAAACCAAGACGAAAGAAACCATACTATGTGATGCAAATTCTGAACCAAGGAATTAAAATTAATATTAGAGCGCAAAAAATGCGGATGACGAAGTTTTGCCTCCTCGTTAATCTTTCATCGCTAAAAATATGAGATACAAAACCTTAACGACTTCAAGGCACCTTCTGAAGTGATCTTGAGCCATCGCGGAGGAGTCCGTCAGAAAACTCCGAAAAAAGTTGAGAACAAAGCCCATTTTTAAACATTTAATGTGGGTCTCTGTAGCCCTTCTCCCTTCTGAGACTCCAATAAGTCCAGGTCGGCGCAAGGTTAAGTTTGAAACGCGGGAGCTTGAAACCACCTCGAAAGTGAAAAGGAAAAGTTTGCGAATGACGCACAAATTATACATGCCTCCAGCAATTTTGTCAATCCATTCGGAACTATTTCACAAACTCAAATACACAGTCGTTATCATCGAAAACTATGTGCGTCGAATTGGGCTCCGAGCAACCTAATTATTCTTAACAGCGAGTCTTGTGGGTAATTAGTTCCTGATACTGTTGCACGATCACCGGGAAGTCTGAGTTTTCACCCATTCATACGGTCGAAGGTGGAAAAGTTTCCGTGCGATTTGACAACCCTTCCTTCTAGCCCCTCATATTAAATGCACAGAACACCAATTTACATTTGAGAACACGCACGATTTTTGTTTAACGTCCTATTTACCGGGGCGCACAATTTTAATTATTTAGCTTCACCCCTTCTTTCCCCTTCCCCGTCACCCTCCTAAGTTACTCATAAGTTTTTTTCTTATTACCCTTTGTAAATGCCGCGCTCACTTCTAGAGTTCGTAGTGAACTTTCTCACTCCCCTCCCTCGGAAACACGAGCATGTCAATAACACTCATTTGACGTGTTCTCTGATGAGGACTTTCCCCATCTTGTCGTCGCACAAAAGTTAAGTGAAGAGTTTTCGAAAACTGTAAATTTTGGAATGTATGAAAATCATAGAATGAGAATATGCGTGAAAAGAAGGATACGTTGGAAGCAATTTCAGCAGAAAAAAACAAACATACAGGGCAAAAAAGTTCCACAGACTATCTGATTTTAGGGAATTTCCCGAATTATTGAAATTGAATTTGAAAGTATTTTACCTATACAGAAATGTTTTACAGATAATGATTTTCAGATTTCTTGATTTTGCTAGGTGATAAGCTACAGTTATAAAAAGGGACTTATAGAATTGCTACTGCCACGTTAACGCAATATTTGCCTACGAATTTTGGGTAATTTTTTTTCTGACTTTTCGTGGTTTCTCTTAAACCAAACTACATATTGTCCTAACCTCGCCCCGGTTTCTGAGTTTGTCTTAATCGTGGCGATCTTTGCTGCCGGGATAAGGAAAAACGCCGTACAGACAATTTTATATTGTCATATTTCTTATGATCAAATATTCACTTTTCAGAAAAGTTACAGAAAAATTTTAGATGATCTAGATTGGATTGCGATCAAATTCCTTCGACAAGTCTAAAACGTGTTTTTGTTCTTAGTATTTTTCAGATATACTACAACCAGTGGGCAAAAGTTGATTAGTTTGTGAAGAAAAAAATGATAAACTCCTTTAGAAATTCATTTTTATCGGAGAGAATTCGATTTCCAAAGTCTGGATAATCATACGATTTTTTTTTACCAAGGGCAAAAATGTAAGGAAACAAAACATAAAATAAACAAAAAATGACCACTGTATGCAAAATAAAAAGTCACTTTATTTTCTTGGGAAGCATCATCATTAGCCCCCCTCTCCTATCGAATACTGTCGTGCACGCCGTATGAACATTCGAGATTTGCCAAGTTTCTCTTCTTAAAATATGTATTTTTGACAAAATTTACTCATATTTTCTCGAGGTTTAAAATTGACCTGATGAAGATGATGGCATCGGACCAACATCAATTTCGAAAGTCTAACCTTAAATGTTTATCAACCCGATTATGATCTCGACGTCATCACTCGAATAATCGCGCCAAACACTGTGCAGTCGGCGTCAAACTCACATAAGTGCCTGCATGACTGCAGGAATACTTCCCGCTTTGCGCCAAACAGTGTGGTCGGCGTCCGACGCATATTAGCGCCTACAAGATTGCATGAATACATCTCGCATTGCACCGAACGCAATACAAGAGCTATTTGCGATAACTTTTCTGCCGTGCTCAGGAAGAACGCCGTATGAACATTCAAGAGTTGCCAAATTGCCTTCAGTTAAATGTTTATTTTTGAGGAAAGATATGAATATTATTCCTTGAAATTTTCAGGGCATTTAGGTGAAATTGCGAGAAAAATTATCTGAAAAATTGGAGGGAGAATATTCACAATTTTCCCAGTAAAGTCGCATTTTATTGAGGGAAATTTGGCAACACCTGAAGGTTCATACGGCGTTTTTCCTTAGCATGGCAGACTACACATACTATGGAGGTGGACATCTCATGAGTAGAGGAACAACGGCTGGAACGTAACACCGGAAAACCCCCCGCGTTAGAACAGAAGCGACACGCTCTGAGTGGAGGAGGCAGCTGCGGCGCACAGTAGATCGAGTCAATTAGAGAGGTCGGACATGAAATATTTTACTAAAACTGAACATTTTTATGTTTCCTTCTTCTTATTTTAAACATTAAGAGGCGGATCTTGAAGAGCATTTTACGAGAAAACCGATGGAGCCACATTTAGAACTTCTAAGTTTGGTATAAACAAAGTTACAAGCGTTTAAAGTTCCCGAATTTCGTTCGACCTCTCCCAACGACTCGATCCACCGTGCGGCGGGAGGCGGAAAGAAGCGAACCGCGGACAGGAAAACAGACGGGCAGATTCTTTATTTTGGATTCTGGCCAACAATTATGTGGAGTGAAGGCTCCTGCAACAGGCTGCGCCGAACCACCAGTTGCACCGCCGACGCCGCCGCCGCCTGACAAGTCCTCCCCGGTCTCGACGGAGGATTACCGCGCCTACTCCACTCGCTGCATGCAACACGCAATACAATCGCCCCCCTCCCCCCCCGGGCCGGGTTCGCGGCTTATTCGTCCCCTGTTGCATGCGAAATCTCCGCGGATTAGCGCGCCAGGTGCCGAGCCTCTTAGAGGTTTTCACGCCGCTCCGTCGCTTGTCGCTCCTCCGAATCTTGGAAAGAGGAATTTCCCCGGGGATTTGAGACGGGCACTGAAAAAAAGTAGGGTATTGGTTAGGGTATAAGTCTACTTTATTTCTCACACAGTGATACTGTTTAGTGAAAATGACCAGAATTATAGTAGTATTCACTAGAACTTAGGTGAAACTTACCACAAGATTGTAAATGCTACTATATAATCTGGGGTTAATTACCATACTCGGATCATTGAGTCAGGGTATGGTGAAATCTACTATATTTTTTTTCAGAGGGGCCGTTCCAGTATTACGCAACGCACCTTTTCCGATTTTTGACCTCCCTCCCCCCTTGTAACGCACCCGTAATGCAGCCCTATACTCTTCCCCTCCTGGTTGTGTCTCACTCTGAGTCTATGTCTCATTGATTGATGAGAGCAAGGGTGTCACCACCGCGGTGGACGACATCTTAAACCGGTTTTTTCAAAGCCCGATATCTCGGTTAATATTAAACGTAAAAAGTTGCTGCTTGGACGGATCCAATTATTATTGGCTGATTCACGAGAATTAGTCATCAAAACACGATTTTGTGACCCACGAGAAACAATAGATTTTAAAAATCCCGCACGAAAAATCTGCACAATGAAATTAGGTGAGGCAAAGAAAGAAAGAAAGAAAGAAGTAGTAGTAAAATAATTTTATTTTAAAGCGGTGCTTTGGCATCTAAGGCCATTTACACCTCTAAACAGGGCAGTAACAGTAATAAATTTACATGGAAATATCAGTAAAAATACAAAAGGGTTGAGGGGAAAGGTTACATTTTGAGATTAGTGGAGCGCATAAATTCAAAAAGTTTCACAGGATGAGTATTCAGAAGTAAATTTTTAAGAGAGGGTAAGGGGTAGGGAAAAAAACATTTTCGGATATAAAGAGAGAAAGAAAGAAAGAAGAAAAGAAATGAGTTTAAAAAAATTAGTGACTCATTGGTGAATATATTTTCTTGTTTTCATAATGATGTGTTCAATGCCAGACTTTACGGAATTTCCTTTTGAAAAACGACTAAAATAAAGTATTCGAGGACTTTGAGATAGAAAAATGCCACACTCATAATCGACGACCATAAATGTTCATAGAATGACGTTTGGCAACTCTATACTCGCTAGAGGGCTATGCATGTTGACTCATTCAGCCATTTTCCCGGCAACAAATCAATTTTTCACAACACTTCCACCGACTGCACTCTTCTCCTGTAAAAGCCATTGTCACATCAGCCTACTCGGTTTACAAGAGAATGGAAGAGAGTAAAAAAATTACAAAAACCGCCTCTCTGAACGGGCTCATTTGGTTTGCAATTTAGTGCTCGGAGCATACATACATACATCACACTTGTCTTCAGCACTATGACGCTGAATGTCTTTCAATACATTAACTAACTAACTAACTAACTCAGTTTTGAATGCAAAATAAAATAGACTGCTCCTTCTCCACGGAGAGAGTAGACTTAATTGGATTTTCCCCCCCATCGATTGGTAAGCATGAAGTGTGCTATTTTCTAACTCTCAATGAGCTCCAGTAATGAGACAGTGAAAAACAATGTTAGGTTTCAACGATTCAATGGAAGAATTTAAAACTAGGGATCGTATACTTCCGGCTTTTCATAATACCTATTTAATAAACATTTTAGTTTTTAGGACGAATCAAAACAAACAAGACTTGAAGTATTTCCTGATTTTTCATTGTTATTCTAAAATCAGGAGTATTTATTGAACATTTTGATTTGTTCTCTGAAATATGAAGTAACCTTGATTTCATTTATGTCGTGTGTCAAAATGACCCTTTCCAATGTGCCAGGGTATTGTGTATGAATATACTTAAACGTTGCCAAATTTTCATTAATGAGTCAGTGTTTTTTTTTTCTTTTCCTAAAAACTTGAGGATCATGATTTTTCTTGGAATTTGTAGAGAATTTCACGTGCAATTTAATCTAGAATCTACAGACATTTTTAGCAATTTTTTTCTAAAATTTCTAAAAATTGATTGGCTGTATGAACGAAATTTGACGGCATTCGAATTCTCATACGCTTTTTAACTTCGCAAGGTGACATTGAGATACATTGTTTTGAAGTTTAGTCATCGATGAATTGATTTTACACGGGACAAGGTAAGACCCTCGATTGGTACATTGGCAGTGGTAGAGGCTCCTACTTTCGGGACTCCAACATTCAATTGTTGACAGATACCTACTAGATGGATGTTTAACAACGCTGGTGTGTACTTCGCTCTGCAAAAACAAGTCAAAGTTTTTTAATCATCCATCATCATCAATCTACTAAATAGGTCAACAGCCAACACGAAGGCGACGACTTACAAAAGTTGCTGCCTCATAATTGTCCATAAGGAAATGTTGAATCCCCGAAAGTAGAAGTTTCTTCTGTCGTCAAGCGATCAGTGGAATGCCCCATTTTGTTTCAGATTTTACAAAATATATGCACAAGCACGCTTGCATTCTCCAGCGATGTGCAAGGACTTCGAAAGTTTGAGTTTTTCCCGTTTTCCTTCAACTTTTAGTCATCGAGCACTGATAAGAAAGCGATTCGATAAGAGCGCATTATGCCTTGCACGTAAATGATTTGAGTCGAAGCCGAAGCCTTTCGGGTACTCATCGTAGAATCCGCTCGAGATCAAAGCCCAGCATGCCCGGTTTCTGATGATACCTGAAGCCCGCACACAGGTTTGCAATAGGGGGCTCATTACAAAATTGAGATACCGGGTTTCGATTTAAAGGCGACGCGTGAACCATCGGCTATCTATATATATCAAAATGAACCCGTGGTAAAGAATCGATCTTTTTCCAAAGGTTTTAATGGTAGATCCATCGATTCATCGCAAAGCACAACATGCCACGGTTTCGATCGAAATCCCCCGCCAAGCGCGAGATAGGTGGAAAATCTTGCATTTTCCTCCTCCTCTTCCGGCGTCGAGGCGCCTTGCCTCCCCCGAACGGGGGGGGGGGGGGGGGGGGGGAGAGGAGGGGGGAGGGAGGCTGCTCTTGGGGGTCTCTTAATATACTTCCCGACGGAAGATAAAGTCACACTCAATGCCTTATAATTATTTCATGTGCAACCTTTAAACCTCCGCGCCTTTGAAGTCATCTCCTGGCGCGAAAGCCGCACAACTCCACCGCTTCGCATTTTACCCGCATGACTTAGCTCCCTGTTGCAGGGTTGTCTTCCCTGTGGAATTAGCGACTTTTTCGTCTCCGTCGCACGGGATGAAAAAGTAATCTACACTTTGCGTTAGTATGGGAAGTAGAACACAACGTAACCTACACGTGCAGTTAATATTTTTGGGTTAATTTTTTCTTTAGGCTAAATTAACCAAATATATAGGTTAGACTGACTAAACCTTTGAAATGTAAATTTACAACGTCGTTAAAAATTAGGCGTGAGCCACTAGGAGCGTATCTGAAGCTAGCTAACCAGTCTGCTGCAACCTCTAAGAGACATCAAGAGAAAAATGAGTACATAAGTTCATCTCCAGATGTCTTGGAGTACACTGAAAAAAAAATGGTAGAATTTACCAGTCCTTCACGCTGTAATTCACACAGCGTGATTCAAAGTTGATTCTGCCCGAGGGATGGTTACCTGTCCCAGTATATTATAGTAACGTTTACCTTTCTTCTGGCAGAATTGACTCTGAATTGACGCTGTGTGAAATACAGCGTGAAGGAATGGTAAATTCTACCAATCTTTTTTTTTTTTTTTCAGTGTGACCTGCGGTTTCGGTCGATTTAATAAAGAATCTGGACGGTAAACATTGTTCTTTTGGTTGATCTGACCGACTAATAGCACGTAAGTTTTCTTTTATACAATGAGTCATACAAGGATTACATTTTGCAATAAGGTACCACTATCTCTGGCTCTTCTGTAAAATCACCTTTCTGCATAGGGAACTAATGGCATACATGTTGTTTCTGAAATGAGCCAGACAACGGTTCCTCATTGCAAAATGTGGTCCAAATAGTAGTACCTGATTGCAAAACGAGTCAAATTTGCCAGTTCATGGCTCGGTTCGTTGTTACCGATTGGACTGCATTTTGCAATTTGGAGCTATAAATTCTGGCTCATCTGAAAAAAACACTTACGTGCATAGGGAAACTAATGGCACATACGTTGATTTTAAACCGGGCCGGAATTTATAGTTCCTAATTGCAAAATGTAATCAGATTGTGAGACACCTTCGATTGCAGCAATGTGAAAATCTCGATTTTTTTCTCATGTAAAACAAGTTCTTGCGATTTCACTGATACATACACGGTACTGGCAGGGTCTTAATTTTTGTGAAAGTCCTGCGCGTATGCATTATACGTACTCTGAATAATCCGATCTCGTCGGTGAAGGTAGGAATTAAAGTTCTATTTCCTCAACTCGGGAGACCTCAGGCGCTCCTGCTCAAACAGGATGCCAGATCTCCTCTCTTTTCAGACTAAAGATGGAACTAAGGTTTTGAGACTGCAGAATGGGGACCTTATTAGTCTTGGTGCCATCTTCAGGAGAGCAATTTTATGAAATGGCGCGAAAAATGGGGTTTTGAGTTAAAGTACCATGTTTCTTGTCTCTCTCTATTCGTTGGGCGGTCTGAATACCTCTACACGAGCAAGCTCTACTATCTCATAAAAATATGAATTTAAATCAAAAGTTTGATTTTGGCTGTCATTTATAAAATGCAGTTTTTTCTGAGGTATCAGAAATGTATTTTTTGTGCGGATTCTCCCATACGAGCGAGTAACTTATTTGAGGAGAGTTGCGTGTCGGCAAAGAGGTGCGGGGCTCGATCGTATGGAAAAATCCATACAAAAAAAATCTATGGCTGATTCCGCAGAAAAAACTGCATTTTATGAGTCTAAAATTGATGATTTTTAAAAATTTGAGAGGTAAACGCCGAGAAATGTGTGCTTCCTACTACGTGGTACGATTCGGACCAAGATCGCTCTATGCAATTCATCAAAGGATTCCGCACCCGCAAGAAAACTTGTTGCGCGAAAAGAAGCTTTTTGTTTCTCACAGGTGACATCCTCGAGTTTTTAATAGCTTGAATCCAAAAAGTAAGTTTCTAAGTTTGATACGAGGACTGAAATAGTTATGAGAATCTGCGTATTGGTTCCTCATGAGACCATAAAACATTCGAATTCTTTCTCTCGCCATTATTGTTAAATATTCTCATAAATATTTTTGTAAGCTCGGGATGCTAGATGAAATAAAAATGAGTTGAGAGTTAGGTAAATCTAACATCCCTTAAATAACCATCGTCTTTCTACTCAGTTTTTTGTTACCAAGAGAGGCTGTTCCTTACCATCGTCTTTCTTATAAGTTCACATCTTCAGCGCGACAAGAATTTTTGGATTTCAAAATATTCTTAGAGGTTTCTTTCCGTTTCGGAGATTGATTGGAACTTATAATGTTTCTTTTCCCAGACTTCTCAATTTGTTCCTACTCTTTTCACGTTTCAAAAAATTCTTTCCACAGTAAATATTCCACGCGAGGTCTGGCATTAGTAAAAATGCGACGTTTAGGCCAGAAAATTTGTTTCGTTCTGGAAGAAACAAAATCCAGGTTTCTCGGCACAATTTTCGAACTTTTGCCCGACTTATCAAGGTTGGTCGACATCTCCTAACTTTTCCAGGTGTTCCTTCACTTTCCAAAACGTGTCACCCTAATCTTGTTTCCTTTTCTTATTTTTGTAAATTCCACGTCTCACGCTATTAAGGAGATCGCTGGCGTCAATTCGTAATATTTCCCTTTCTTCGTTGAAAGGACCGAATCGAAATCGGAACGAGCGGAGGAAGAGGGGTAGCGGCTCACGAACGAGCGGGGGGTCGGGGGGGGGGGTGCACATTAATATAAGAGCAGAGCGCGCCACGGGTGCCGAGTGCCACGGGCGCTGCGGGCGGGGGGCGGAAATCCCAACAGAGATTCCAGTTCTCACCTGTTGATGGAGGCCTTTATCTTGTTGAATGCACCTTTTATAGTGCATTAATAATGTATTCAGTTTTCGCGGGTTCTCAAACGACTCACTCTCTCCGGCTCCCCGCCTCGGGGCCACTCCATTCAAATCCAATAAAAGCCCCCCCGTATTTACCTTCAATTTCGCCGTGTAAATACTTTATTCCTTCTTTCGGCTGCCGCGGCTCCAGCTCCGGCTCCGGCTGG
>NW_017547184.1:5609328-5632960 GCF_001854935.1 Bemisia tabaci | reverse complement strand
CCCCCCCCCCCACCGCCTATCTCCGCCTCGTCCGCCGTCGCACGGTAGAGTGAATCGGTAGGCCCTGGTAAAAATTGGCAGGAGAATCTGCGTTCCAAAATACCATAGACCTACAGCCGGCTGTAAGATTTTCAATAGCTTCTATTGCCGGCTACACAATTTCTTGTAGCCTTTTACAGCCGATGGCGACGAAGCAACAGCCAGGCGATGAAGCAACAGCCAGGCGATAAAGTGTATGCTAAACGTTACTAATTACGGGGCCGTAGTATCTTGATTTATTTTGCGAGGAAAGCACCGTACTTTTGATGGATGCCTGCCATGACTTATATATTAGAGCGCCTTCAGTTTCGTATGATACTGTGCAATACCTCTGGTGTGAAATAGTTGCTTATAGCGCCGTGGCAGGCGGGCAGTCAGCGCGAAACACGCATTGGCGCCTTCAAACCTAACAGGGTTACTTCACGCATTGCGCAATGCGTGAAGTATCCCTGTTAGGTTTGAAGGCGACAGTGCGTCGCCGCTCCGCCTTGAGTTCCAGGGGTCTGGACCCGCTCTTCTCCTCAGCCTCGTTAATTGTACCCATTTTTTTTGTTTTTGAGGGCAGACATAAAATATTATTAGGGACGAACATAAAATAATGTAAATGGATCCCATCCCCCTTAAATAATTCCTAGCTACGCCACTGCCCTCTGTCTATCGCTTTGTCCATCAAGTTCAATAATCAGCCCACTGTGCGTGGGCTTTGCCGCATTTAATATCAACGTCCTCCCCCGTTCACCCCTATACTCACCACTGCCCATCACGGAGAACACAATTCGGTTCATACAGAACATCAAAGTTTTATGTCATGGCAAACTTCGGCTCATTAGTCGACCAAAGTTTCCGATAGAGAAACATTTTTGGCGGAAAAAACTTCGGGTGCCTGAACTGAAGTTCGGTGCTACGACCAAAAGTTTTGGTTATGTCGACCGAGAACATCGGCGTTCGACCAAACCTACACAAATTCAATTTCTGAGGTCTGCATAAATGTTGAGGTCCGGACTTCGATTCACAGGGAACGCCAAAGTTTTTGGTCCGCGTGAGCAAACTTTCTGGACATGGAATTATTCTATCAAAGTTTACCCAGGATTCGTTAAAACTGTCCTTTTGCACTATGCATGCTACGTCAAGGATCCTCAAGGAAAGGAACTGTCTGGTGGGACTGTAAATACAACCATGAGCCCCACTACGTTCGCGATTATCCATGAACATATATTTTCTTCTTCGTTATGCATTTCGAACTGTAAAATAATTCTTTATGGAACTCGACATATCATTTGAGATCTTGGACAAATAATTTAGAAACCTCACACTGATACCTCCCATTGGATGTAAAAATCATTTGCAGAGGTCACCTCTCTGGTTCGTCTGACGATGACCGATGATCAAAGAGTTAAGAGCAATCCTATAACCTAATTTCCAAAAACTCGTTTAAAAAAGTCCTCACGCCGACGTTCATCACCCATCATGAGGCAGACTCTATTTGATTATTTGCTCAACGCGTTGCTCATCAAACATCATTAGGCGAAAAATAGCGCTTACTTCCGAATTGAACTTTCGTCTCGCCCGATCAGATTACTTAGATTGTGAGTGCGGGGTCTGTAAAGTACATTGTCGCGATTTAAGATCACTCGTCCATGCCGCCGTGCTAAGGAAAAACGACGTATGAAAATTCTAGAGTTGCCAAATTTCCCCGGATAGAACACGTATATCTGACGAAAGTTGTTCATATTTTTCCTTGGAATTTTCAGTAATTTAGATGAAATTGCAAACAAAATGATCTGAAAAATGAGACGAAGAAAATTCAAAATTTTCCGAGTAAATTCGTTGTTTACCGAATGAAATATGGCAACGTCTAAAGGCTCATACGGCGTTTTTCCTCGACACGGCAGCATGGCCTCCCGACGGGTGTTCCCCCATGCGAGGAAAAGCTCTCAGGAAGGAAGCTCCCGAAATCGTCCGAGCTCGCACACGTCGACTACCCATAATGCACCGCTGATAATTCCTGTTAAGTGCTGTAACCGCGGCGTTGCCACGTCTCAGATAACGAAGGCTAGGCACCATGAGCGGGAACGAGCGTGTTTAGCGGGGGGAGCCGGCAGGGGCGAGGGAAACAGCCCGTAACGGAGGGCGAGCGAGACGGAATAGAGTTACGTCATTAGGACGCGGAACTTTCATCTGGTGATGAGATTGTATTGAGGCGCGCCGTTGGGAGATCTACCCGGGGCCGCGCTCCCGCCGGGCGCCCGGGCGCGGCGCCCCCGCGACTTGGCGCCGGCCCCGCGCCCGGAGAGGGTGACTGTTTGTGACAGCGACGAAACGCTAAATAATTCATGAGCCAGGCACAATACGCTCGATAATTGAAGACATTTAAATTATCCTCGCACCTCGCAAGAGGGCACTGCCCCATCCTCCCCCCCCCCGCGCTCCGCCGGTTCTCGTGCCGCGCGGCCACCGACTAAATCATCGGTGATTTTTAATCTATCGCCGAGTCTTCCCCGATTTTCTTTCCACGATGAGTAGTTCTTAGGTGAATCTACGGAAGATCGCCAGCATCAAACTGAGAGAAAAAGTTCGGTCGTATGAACCGAATGTAAGGTGCACTGGAAAAAAAAAAACACATTGGAGCTAGAGTTTAGACTCTTAAAAACATCGACAAGAAAAAATACTCTTGATTCAAACGGATTTTTGCTTCAATCAAGAGCCAAGCCTCTTAATTTAAGCGGATTTCCTTTTGATTTAAGCAAAAATCTGATTGAATCAAGAGTATTTTTTCTTGTCAATATTTTCAAGAGTCTGGACTCTAGATCCAATGTGTTTTTTTCCAGTGCTGTTGCAAAGACCTTTGGTTTTCATAGTTGTAGCCCCTCCGATCAGGGAATTGGTTATCTGAACCAGCAAGTTTGGCTTATGATCTACAATGAATATTGGTCGGAGCGGGATCGCACTGGACGGGAAGTTTTTTCTCAACACTCCGTGGATCTGAATGCAAGAGCTGAGTCAAGTTAGGTTTGGTTGGGTTAAGCATCTAAACTAACTTCGCGGTGATGCATAGAGTATCGCGTGGAGTTGAAGGCGCGATAGACTTGAGTGTCTGTGAATAATTCTCACCGCTCCCTCGCATTTAAGCAAAAATCTGATTGAATCAAGAGTATTTTTTCTTGTCGATGTTTTCAAGAGTCTGGACTCTAAATCCAATGTGTTTTTTTTTCCCCAGTGTGTTCAATATCGGACGTATTGCTCGGTTTATGTAACCGCACTCTCGGTTCTGGGAACCGTGCCTCCGGTTCATGCAACCGAGCTTTTTCGTTAGTTCTAAGTTCGGTTTAAATGCTCGGTTGTAGGAACCGAGGATACGGTTCCCAGAACCGAGAGAGCGGTCACGCGAACAATACGGATCCTATTGAACACCGTATACATGCGGTTCATACGACCCAAGTTTGTTTCTCAGTTCATCGTGTATAATGCGTGATATTGCAGGCGTGTATAAAGCGATCTAATGAGTACTTGTTCAATAGTCGGTAATGGTTGTTTTAAGTACTATAGAGTCATCAAGCCCCCCATGGAATTTGTCTAATTCTTTTGGACTATATTAGTTTACTACTTCACGAAAAACGATTTCAAAATATTGTATTTCGGACTATCGTTTGCACCAGACATTTGCACAAAATATTTTTTCAATTTTTATTCCAGGTTGCTCTAGGAATCCACTTGACTGATTTCAATGAGATTGCGGTCGATGACCCAATAACAAGAATTGAGCTGATTTTCTTAATTTTTTTTAAATATGATGGAAGAAACGGGCCGCGTTGACCCATCAGTAACTGCAGAAAATTACTGACTGAACGTGAATAAACATGAAGATAGATACAAGAATTACATTATTGGATTTCATTGAGTCCTCCTTGAGGTGCTTCAAAGAGTTCAGCTAGGAGCCGACAATTGTAAACAAAGCAGGAGCGAATCAAAATTGAAAAGTAGAGGAAAGAATATCTCTGCGAGGAAGCTCTCGGGTGAATCATTGTTTCAGAGAGATCTCGAGTTGTTCCGAGTAATTACTGCAAGTACTTGACGCAAGAGGCTGACAGAACCTAATTTTCTTCAGCGAGAGGGGCGTCGGGTTAACGGAGGCAGGGAGCTGGAGGCTTACGGATCCTGACAATTGTGAAGCTTTCAAGAATGCACCGAGTGGAAATAAACCGGATCTGCGAATCTCTGCAAGTTTTACGTAATTTTAACCCTGTGGAATTTCATTTGCTCAACTATTTAGTTTCTTTCCTCCTCGGTTCCTATTACGAAGAATGCATAAAATGGACGTAGGAAATCTCGCACATGAACTTAGCTACATTTTAAAATAAATAAATACTTTTAATCACACGTGCGACAAATTGATTAGAAACATACTCGTCTTGCCCGTACAGAGGCACGATCATTGAAACTAGAGTCCCTTCATACTGAGAGTCAAGACAATGTGAATCCATTTCTGATTGGTTCCCGTATTTTAGGCCTCCACAGTGTCATAAACGGGAAAAAAGATTACATTTTCACAAATTGCAAAGATTATAATCTGGAATGGACATAGGAATGACGGGTTCGACAAGGAAACGAAATGAGAGAAGAAAGGCGTTTGAGAATGAGCCAATCAAAGATTACGAAAAACTGTCAATTGGTGTAATCTTTATTCCTGTATGTGACTCCATGAGGGGAGGGGGGGTTGTCTTAACTCTCAGTATAAAGGGACTCTAATTGAAACCATATGGACACGATGAGACAAGACATTGTCCTATCTTGACTATGCAAAATATCGAATTCGATATCTTATTGGGCTGCTTTAAACTTTCAATAATCGGCCCTCAGAAGTCAGGTTGGACACCTATGCGAACTTCTCTTTGATCTGACTCCGAGTCCTATTCGTGTTCCGGTGTATGCTGGGATTGTATCAACGGTTTTTGAAGGCGGTTGGTAGACAAGAGGTGTCACGTCATGAGTAAAAAGCCCATTAGGAACACGTGTTAATTTCAGGTTTGGAGGTTTCAGATCGAGAGAACGAGAACACCTTCACCCCTCGCCCATTAGAAGACCGCCACATTTTGAATGCGTTATAATGTGCTGCCGTGCTAAGGAGGAACGCCGTATGAGCCTTCGGGCGTTGCCAAGTTTCCTACGATAAAACCCGAAATTACAGGGGAAATTGGGAATATTATTTTCTCAAATTTTCAGACAATTTTTTGCACAATTTAATCTATAATATCTGGAAATTTCAAGGAAAAATATGCATGAATTTTGTCAAAAATACAGGTTTTATCAAGGGAAATTTGGCAACTCCCGAATGTTCATACGGCGTTCTTCCTTAGCACGGCAGTATGGGCCATCACCGCAACCTGTAATCAACCTGCGACAATTTTCATTATCGTTCCGGCTGAAGTTTGCAAATGACCCGGCGGTATTTTTCCGGCGAAGTTTCCCTATAGTACACTGAAAAAAAATTCTCGGCGTTGTTACCAAGGTCCGTTGTTACCTTTACCATCTCAATTTTTTACCAATTATTGGTAATTTTACCAAGACAGACTGGTAAGCTTACCGAAAAACCGGTACTTTTACTGTTTTTTTTTTTCAGGTAAGAATACCACTTTTATTGGTAATCAATTCCCGGTAACTTTGCCATTTTATCTCGTTAATTCTACCACAGTCGATAAAAAAATATTGGCGTTTTTACCAAGGTCCAGTGAAATTACCGAGAAAGTTCAATAATTTTACCGAGATTTCTCGATAAAATTACCAATTCCATAAATGGTAATTTTACCAAGAAAAAACTAAGATCAAATAGAACCCTGAATTCTTGGTAATTTTACCCTTTTCTTAGTAAATACACCGAGATTTTTTTTTCAGTGAAGTTTCCCCAGTATCAACGTAAATTTGGCAAACTAAGGAGCGATAACCACTCGGAGCAAAGAGCTTGCGCTGTTTATATTCGCGGGCAACTCTCCGCCCCCTCTCGGATCCGCGTAGCTCTACAATATTAAAGGCTTGCAAATCTCGCTCATCAGTGTTTATTTGAAATCCTTGCCGAAGAGCTGAGTTGATGATCCGGGCTCAAAACTTCCCGGGCCGGGGCTGGCGGCAGCGCGTGGTCGGGGGTGGAGCGCCCTCCCTCCCCGCGGCATCAACCCTTAGGAACACCTCGGCATCTGGTTTCAGGGAGAATTCGACATATTTCTTCTCGATGCACCCTTGCATGGAACGGCGCACAATGCTGTATTCAACCTTGAAACCTAAACGAAATTATGTAATCGCTGGAACTACTCGATTGATAAAAAATGAAAATATTAAATACAAATGAATAAGTAAAAGGAATGGTATCATCTTAATTGATTGGGTTCTTCCTCGGAGGAGACAATGGAGACGCCTAGTGATGGCAACGGAGGGTTTTAGAGGAAATGAGGAAGTACCAACTCCCTGAAGAGCTTTGGGAGAATGAGGGGCTTTGGTGCATGGGAGTCGCAGAGCACCAAAGAGCACTATGAGAGCAGCTTAAATGTATGTATTACCTTAATTGGTAAATATAAGGGAGGGTCGCTTATAATTGAACTTATTTATGCTAAAAGAAACTATGTGCATAGGGATTGCATGTAACATAGTTCCTTTTAGCATAAACGCGTCCAGTTGGACCGTAAAAATGATTTGATCAGGTTCCGATCCTGAACTACCCCATTTATGTTTATGGATTGAGATTTAAAAGATTATAATAAAAAATCGGGTGCTGAAGCATGATGGCCGCAGGAATTTGAAATTGGAATTCCCTGAATTTGCCATGGTCAATTTTGAGATGATTTTCAAACTTTTGAGACGACACGGGATGATTTCTGCTTAAACGAAAGTTTTCTCTGAATTTTGGGTAAGTTTGCTCTTTCTCCACGACTTTTCCCACTCTTCTGTGGCCGAAGTGGCGTGGCGTGCTGTGCAATATATCGATTGATCTGTCATTTAAACCTATGGAAAAGGGTCAATATACAGGGTGTTCGCAACGAACAACTTGAAAATCGATTCTTGACCATAGCTTCAAATAGGGAAATATCGATAACCGATAATTCACGCCTCGCCACTGTCTGGCCTCCATGCTGGACAAGTTAATTCACTAATTTTCCTACAAATTTCTCAAAACATCGAAATTCGAGATTCATATGTTGATCAGTTTTTTTCGAAACTCTTCAAATATGAGTGTCTTTGAGACTCAACATTTCAACAGGTTTTCCTCAAATAAGTTTCACATTCGAGCCCTATAAGTCCCCAGTACATTAATGTAAAAAACAGGTCATCTGAATAAGATCTCATCGCGCTTTCCTTAATTTTCACTTAAAATTGGAGTTTTGGCCAGTTCCAAGGGTCAGAAACCATAGTGTGCGGCGTGTGGTTGAAAATATCGATGCAATACGATCTCGTATCGCACGCTGAAGGCAGGGACGGGAGGTTGGTGATTTGTTCTCCAGGGTTACCTTTCATGTGTCCTTGTTATATGCTAATATATGCTTACCCGACGAGGCTGCTCCAACGAGATTGTCGATTTTCGCGGGAAAATTCGCCTACTTCGGGGATACATTTATCGCATATTTTGCCGGCTGGCAACACCGCGGTATAGCGTTGAACTCCCTCCTTAACTCGAGGCTTAGACTTTGAGCAGGGATAGAATACAATAGGTTTTCGCCTCGAACTTTACGCAGCTTACATACAAGCTAAAATTGACCCGCGATGAGTGCGGATTTAATTTTTGCTCTAATCATGCTTGCTAAACTCTAAAATAAATAAGTCTAATAACTTAAATCTAAAAAATGATAAAATCTTACTAAGTTCCTGCCACAAGAGGCTTTAGAATAGCCAAGGATGCAATGTGGCGCGCATTAAGATTATACGATTACTTGTGTTGATGTACTTTTTTTTGACGGTCCGATATTTTGTTGACACTAATCCTGTGATTACCTGATGGCCATTACCACACAGGATAATTATCAACAAAGGATCGGGCCGTAACAAAAAAGTAAATCAACACTTGTAAGAATGACGTCCGACGGAGTGAAATAACGTCCCTAAGATTCCACGAGCCGGCAAGAGAGCTGCTCCAATGAGCTCGCGCGGAAAAATGAGAAGGCAGGTGCAGTGCAAGTCTGCGCGAGCCAATCGCGACGCCACTGCTTCTCATTGGTCGTCGTGCCACCGACCGGGCCCCACTCAGCGGCCATGGTGGCATAGCCCGCATGACAGCATGGCGGCTCCGCTCTCGTATGTAGGGCCCGGTCGGTGATGAGGGGCCAATGAGAAGAAGCGGCGTCGCTATTGGCTCGCACAGCGTTGCACTGCACCAGACGCCTGCAGCCATACTTTCCTAACTTCACTAATAATTGTACACCGAAACAAAAGTGAAGTTGATTTAACATTCTGGATGTATGTACAAATTAAGCGAGAACTTGTAAAATGCTGAGTTACCCGCCACAGCAGTTCGTTTAACATCTTGGCATTACTAAAATAACTGATAAAGCGGGTAATTTAGCGTTTTATAAGTTCTCGCTTAATTTGTACATACATCCAGAATGTTAAATCAACTTCACTTTTTTTTCAGTGTACTACATGTTTTTTGGTGCGAATTCGGCTATCAGCGAGAGAACTTCAATTAATTTCCATCATGCGTGTTACAGGTACCAGAGTATGGACACGGATGGTTCAATTTCGGATCAGTTCAGCCACTTTTGGCTCCCTGCGGCTGTCAGGGATCCGAACAATGACGAGTGGTGAATGCAGCCGATTCAAAATGACACAAAATGAGGTAATATTTGCTCGTATTATTTTTAAGTTCACTCATTATCAGGACACCTATTTACTTATGAAAATTGAATGGTATCCAATTTTGTAACCATAAAATGGAGTGACGTTTCTCAGCCAAGGAATGACAAGCTGTGGACACTGAGAAAAATCAGATTCGCACTCACATAAATGAATCAGTGAGGACGAAAACACCTCAACTCGAAAAAATGAAAATAATCAAGACACACATAAATCTGCACAGTAGATGAAGAAATTAGTCTAAGAAAAATATTTTTGGCACCGATAGACAAGCATTTAAGGACATTTAAAGGTCCAAGTTGGAACAGATGCGCCAGCTTCAGTGAACTTTATTAAAATTGACTGTCTTCCATTAAAATTGAGCATTTTCGAGTTATCGAGTTGGTGTGTTTTCGTTCTCACTGATTCAAATACCGTAGATAGTTTTATTAAAATGTGATTTCACGGTATGTTCTCTTCATCAACCAGAATATTTTCCTTGTTATTTGATATATTTATAGGAAGAAATAAAAGTAAGCTTACGATAATGTCCAAAATTTTATGTTGAAATTCTCTTGGGAACAATATCAAATTATTAGGTTCAAAGTACGCACCTGTAACATAAAAAAGAAACAAATTAGTGGATACATTGAGGCAAAGACATTGCACAAGAAGAAGAGAATAATTGAAATTCACTGTCGTTGCAAAAGATGCGTCAATATCTTTTATTCGTTTTCTTTTTTCAAAAAGACGATTTTTTAATAGGCCAATTAAACTTCACATTGAGAGGTAAAGCAGTTTATTTGATTCAGTAAAGTCGGCAACAATTCCAAGACGGTGAAATTATAGGTGGAATAGATTTATTTGACTGATGTAGGCTGAATCTTTGATTTTTCAATAAAAAGTCAAATTTGAAGGATTCAAGTTGAACACAGTGAGGAACATTGGTTCCATTCATTCACTCAACCTAGATTTTGCGATCAATCATTCGTACGCGAATTCCAATTCACATCATTATATTACCTCCCTCATTTTGAAAACTACTTGCTTTCATACGAGCGTTGTTTTTCCGGTAAATTCCTCTTAAAGTATGAACCGAACGGGAAATTAGTTTAGTTCGGGCGAATGTACTTGCTTGCGATTTAATGGAGCTGCTGCTGATATCGACTTTCAGAGAATCCACCGAGAAGAATGAATATTTCCGAGAATATTCCTGCTCCTTTCCGAGAAAACCTCGCGGCACTATGCATCACATAATCCGATAATATACGAAAGCCAGCAGGTTCAGCTAGTGCTCCAACATGACGTCACTCCGACAGCAAGTCGAGGTGGATATGGGCTTATTCCCATCATAGGGTTCGTGATGCCTTGAACAGTCCTTGGATCTTCTTGCATTTTTCCGAATTTCCGAACCCTCGAACATTCTTGACTTTCGAAAAATTGCCTGGGACGCTCGAGGGTGAAGGGGGTCGAGAAGAGGGTCGCACCGTTTTTTTTTTAGGTCTTAAAAGGACCTGCGTCATAAAAGTGATACGAGGAAAAGGGGTTCGAAAATGCGGGAAAAGTGTCGTAAGTGATTTTTGAAAGCTCCCATAGTCCTTGAGTTGAGTATACAATTATATAATAAAAAAAAGAGAAAAAATATTGATCAATTCTTCATAAATTCCTCGTTCATCAGCATAGCGATTTAGCAACGTTTGGAAGTTTATACGGCCGTGGTTTCCCTCAGCACAGCAAAATTGCCGGACCAGCAAAACATTTTTTACAAAATTTTATATTTTTTTTCCTATAATAAAGATGAGATCAAATCAACTTTGCCTCTACTGTCAAGTCAAATTTGACTAAACTTAAATTCATTTGCCTCTAATTTGCATTAATTGGATAGATTTAATCGTAGTTGGCTTAACTGCATTAGATGTTGCCTGATTCCCGCTGGAATTGTATTTTAAATAAAAAATTAAATATAATACTGAAAGTTGAAATGTTGTGAGTCTAATGTTTATGATATAGAGTAAATTCATAAAAAGTTTAGATGCGTCGCGAAACTCAGTTCTCTGTCACAAAAATAAAGCATGAGAGGAACTCGGGTAAGAAATAACGCGTCAAAGCTGATTCTGTTCCGGTTCATTCAATTTGGTCATGCTAAGACGCGTCGATCACGGCGCTTGGATACAACTATTCGTGTTTCTAGGCTGTCCGTGTTGCATACTCTAAGAATTTAAGGCGCGTCGCTCCTCCTCGCACTCACTCGGGCGCACGCTCACGCAGCTAGTGTATGCGCAACTGAAAATTTGAAGTTTCAATTCTGATATTCTTAATAATCTAGGATAAGCTTTCACAAATTTAGGAGGCGTTAAGGATTTTACTTCTTTATTTAGAAACTAATAAAAAAATAAAAAGAGAAAAGAGACAATTAGGCAACGTGAATGACTGTAAAGCTTGCTCCGCACACTGAAGCGAGTCAATAGGAAAATTTGGACAAAATCTGAAAAATTTGAAAGCTTATATTAAAAAATATGAAACTCAAAAGTTTAAGAATGGTTCCGTCAATTTTTCGCGAAACTTCCTTCCAGAAACACTCTTTGAAATTGGACTTGTGACGAAATAAACAGACACACATTCAAGTCGCTTTCACAACGCGCCCGGACGCTCTGCGACACTTAATCACCATTCTTGTCTATCGATCCATAGGTCATCTGCTAAATGGCATCTTGTAATTTCTACTTTCTTAGGCAATTTGCCATCCGCCATTCGTCGAACATGACCATAAGAGACAAGCTGACGAAGTAAACATAACAAGTTAACATTTTAGCCAAAAATTGCATGTTCGACCTCTTCTATTAGTTCATTCCACTGTACTGCCGTGCTAAGGAAAATCGCCATTTAACCCCTCAGGCGTTGCCAAATATCATTTGATATAATGTGAATTTCCATGTAGACTTATGAATATTTCCCTATCAATTTTTCAGAAAATTTTGTTAGGAATTTCACCTAAAGATTCTGAAAATTTAAAGGAAATTATTCGTAACCATCCCCAAGAATAAACATTTTATCGAAGGGAATTTGAAAACTCTCGAATGTTCATACGGCGTTCTTACTCAGCGCGGCAGTGTACTCCGGTTACATATCCATCCGACAATCTGAGAAACAAATATCTCATCGGAGGAAATCTGACAACATCCGAGTGACGATACGGCGTTTCTCCTCGGCGCGGGAGAACCGCGCTCCGGCGGCGCGTATTATTCCGTCAAAAGGATTGCGTCTTGCGGAGCGTAATCAACCACTCAAACAAAAAGAAAATCCCGGCGAGGAAGGAAAAAAAGGACGCGCCAAACCGAGAGGGACGGCGGGAGCCGGGCCCTTAATAAGGAGCGAAACTTGGAGGTGCCAACAAAAGGGATCCTCCCGAGTGCGAAGGGGGAGGGGGGGAGGGGCTCAAGTTTGCAAGCGTAAAAGGTGTTAAAATTTTAATAACATAAAGTTTGACTCGACTCATTGCCGCGGGCGAGGAGGGGAGGGGGGAGTGCTACGCGGGTGGAAATTGTCACGGGCCGCGTTTGTATGCCGGGAGAGGGNGAGGGTGGGAGCGGAAAAAACTGCGCATTTTCCTGGCAAATTAAACGGGCAACGGGCGACGGGCGACGGGCGGCGAGTTGCGATAAATCAAGTTTCCCGAGCGTTATTTACGGCCGCCGGGGCTGAGGCTCCCGCCGCCGCGGGGAATATGACACTGACAATGCTCATTGTCCCCGACGGCTATTGAAGTCAGGTGCCGTGATTTTCCCCAGCGGGGCGGGGGGCGGGGGGCGGTCGGGGGGCCGGAAAAACCGGGACACGGGATGTGCGGCGGCCTCGGATTTATTTATCGCCGGATCCGGGGGTGAGGGCCGAACGGACCGTTTCGGGCCTACGTCACGGGAGGGTACACTGGACTACGTTTTCGTCATGGAAATTATTATAATTGGACGTGTTTCTGTCAAACGGAACTATATGAGCATTAAGACATAAGCCCTGGGACCCATAGAATATATGGACCGAACTAAGCGAAAATCAACCAGAGCAATTGAGGAGCTTTCCGGAAAAAGGGCACATAGCAAAGAATAGCGTTTGAGAGAAATGCATTTGAATCAATGAGAACGAAAACACACCAACTCGAAAAAATGAAAATAATCAAAACGCACACAAAACTGCACTGTAGGTGAAGAAGTTAGTCTAAGAAAAAGGTTTTTGGCGCTGAAGGACAAGAACTTAAGGACACTTTAAAGGTTCAAGTTGGAACAGATGCGCTAACTTCAATGACGTTTTGGAAAATTGACTGTCTTTAATGGGAATAGAGCATTTTTGAGTTACTGAGTTGGTGTGTTTTCATTCTCCTCGATTCATTTGAAGTTTTGGTAACTTCTCTATAGTCACTGACAGTGACTTTCGTTCGAAATTGGGAGTCCAAGCTGCAATGAAAGGTACCACCAGAAGCCAGAAATTCATGATGGAAACTTATAATGCATTTTTCTCAAACACTATTTTTCGCTATGTGCCCTTTTTCCGGAAAGCTTCTCAACTACGGTGTTTTCAAAATCGTGCGATTTCTTCTTTCTTTTCAAAAATAATCAATATATGTGCAGTATCTTAATTCACACAATTAGTTTTCATCAAAGTTAACAATTTTTTGGTGGGAAGCAAAATCATTTGCTTGCTGAGAGATTTTTTAGATCGTTATGATAAAGCGACATTTTTACAATACTGTAATCGCGCTGGGTCCTTTTTGCTAAAAGCGGTCCACATACACAACAGGGCTTACGTCATAATGTACAAAGTTTCGTTTGGTAGAAATCAGTCCAATGATCACTATTCGGATCGTATTCAGCAAAAAGGAACCAGTGCGATTGCATTGCTTTCTAAATTGTGCAACTTCTTCTTTTCTTTTAAAATTGCTCAATATATGTACAAAATTAAAGGTTAAGAAATTATTTTCCTCTGAACTTAACAATTTTTTGATGGGAAGCTAAAAGATTGCTGTTCTGGGAACTTTCATAAATAGTTATGAAAAAGCAACATTTTTACAAAACTATAATTGTGCTGGTACCTTTTTGCTGAATGCGATCCATTGCTCCCTCACTTTAGAAATATGACTCTCGTGTTCAGATAAGGATTTATGTGAATGCACCGAGGAAAGAACACAGTTAAAAACGTGAGATCTCCGTTAGATCCGATGATAAAACATCTTTTAATCAGCAGCTACACTCATCGTGTACTTTGGCTGGTTTTGGGTGAACGTGGCGAGAGAGTGGTGAGAATTATTCACAGACACTCAAGTCTATCGCGCGCCTTCAACTCCACGCGATACTCTATGCATCACCGCGAAGTTAGTTTAGATGCTTAACCCAACCGAACCTAACTTGGCTCAGCTCTTGCATTCAGATTCACGGAGTGTTGAGAAAAAACTTCGTCGGCGTCTATCGCGCCTTCAACTCCACGCGATACACTACGCATCACCGCGAAGTTAGTTTAGATGCTTAACCCAACCGAACCTAACTTGGCTCAGCTCTTGCATTCAGATCCACGGAGTGTTGAGAAAAAACTTCGTCGGCGTCTATCGCGCCTTCAACTCCACGCGATACTCCATGCATCACCGCGAAGTTAGTTTAGATGCTTAACCCAACCAAACCCAACTTGGCTCTGCTCTTGCATTCCGATCCACGGAAGGAGTGTTGAGAAAAAACTTCCCGTTCAGTGCGATCCTGCTACGACCAATATTCATTGTACCCTGGTAACATTTTGCTTCTTAATCTGCGTCTTAGAGGCTTCTTGGAGGCTTCTGAAAAGTCCAAGAAGCTCTGAAGAAGACGATTTTTCTGTACTTGGTGACTACTTTGAGCATTCTTGAGTCCTTCTTCGCCGTTCGATCCATTGTTTTCATCGAAGGGCGATAACTACCCGTGACGGCCGCGAGACCCGGATTCGAAAAAGGTCGTTCCGCTTTAATGAGGGTCGTCGAGGGTCGTCACTGATAATCGGACCCTTCTTGAAGAATGCTTGTACTCTTCCTGCTCTAGAAGTTTCGCATGCGGCCTAACTGTCAGGCACTTAGACGCGGAATCTATCGTTGTAGTTCCAGTTTGAGCGATTCTTCACGCGATTAGTTCTTTTTTCAATCCCCGAGAGTGCGGCACATGCGTGCATCTCCCAGAACCTACTATTTGCACCACTTATCATTTATTTTTGAAGTTCAGAATGAAGTTTTGGAAATTTCTTGAACGTTGACATGCAGTTCCTCCTCTAATAAATACTATTACGAATATTTTGACATCTCAAACCTTTAGCTAATTTAAGGAGACTTCAAACAGAAGTGCCAGCAACGACTGATATCCAATCAATTATCCTTTTAGTCTATTAGATTAATTACATTAAATTCGTTCGACTGTTAAAATGAATCAATGTAGCCTCTTGTCATCATTTTACTCTCTAATAATGTGGTATAATGATACTCAGCAAATTTTTCCGAGGTGCAGTTGAANCTCCCTTACTTTAGAACTAGTAAATGTGAATCTCTTCTTTAGATAAGGGTTTATATGAATGCACCGAGGAAAGAATACAGTTAAAAATGTGAAATCCCCTTTAGATCCGATGATAAAACATCTTTTAATCAGCAGCTACACTCATCGTTTACTTTGGCCGGTTTTGGTGGCGAGAGAGTGGTGAGAATTATTCACAGACACGCAAGTCTATCGCGCCTTCAACTCCACGCGATACTCTATGCATCACCGCGAAGTTAGTTTAGATGCTTAACCCAACCAAACCTAACTCCGCTCAGGTCTTGCATTCAGATCCACGGAAGGAGTGTTGAGAAGGAACTTCCCGTCCAGTGCGATCCCGCTACGCCCAATATTCATTGTAGATCATAAGCCAAACTTGCCAGCTCAGATAGCTAATTCCCTGATCGGAGGAGCTAAAACTTTGAAAACCAAAGGTCTTCGCAACCATGCTGACTCCCGTATTTCTTACAAAAATTTAATTTATTGCAAGTTCTAATGGGTGAATTTTGCGTTTTTATGAATTAGCAAAAAATCCTATCGCCGGGCAATTAAGGGGCAGAAACGTCATTCAATCAAGATTTTAGGGACTTTTCCACAACACAATATAAAATATAAAATAACCGATCTTTTGAACGGCTTTAAATCAATCTAAAATTGAAAATTTGACGAAACCAATGACATTCAATCCCGTTTTGGCAACATTCTATATTTCAAAGATATTCGAGGGCTTGAAAATTTAAAATAAATTCAAAAATTTTTTCAAAACGTTACAGTGACGTGGGTCTCCGGTTCAATATTTCCCGTGGAGGAGGGGAGGTCAACATCTTTGGGTAAAAAATCCTTAAGCAAATAATGACGTCTTATTGGGATAATTTTTTTGGCCAAAAAGGAGATTCAGAAAGCGATTTACTGAAGCGAAACGAACCATGAATGGCAAAAAATGAAAATTTGGGTGATCGGAAAGCTTCAATCGGGGATATCGCGGAAATTTCATCACCGACAACTTTCGCAGGAGATTGAACTGTGAAGCAATCGCGAGACGGGATCGCAAAAACCCACCCCGAACAAAATTTCGTCTTCAGAGCTTTGCCTCCGAATTCCAAAATCGCCCGGACAAACGGCCGCTTTTCCTACGTAGGAACGTAAGTTCATCCCCAGGTGAGCTGAAAAAAGCACTAAGTTATACGAAGGCGAGGGTGATCTCAAAATTTAGTCGGAGCCTCACGTTCGAGGAACTGCAGAGCTCAAAGCGGCGCTTCAGAGCCCGCGGTAACCGTGACAATGGCGGAGGAATTCGCGACCGCGTTTCGAGTTGTCGAACGGGGTAAAAAATCTGTATTATCCCTTGGTCGAGCACCGATGAAAAAACTTAAATCTGGCAACGCTGCTTGGGTTCGGGGCTAATTAAGTTCATCGGGGGATGCTCGACTGGAATTCAGCAATCACCGCTGGCGGCCATCGTTGTCGAACCGGGCCCCTCCCCCCCTCCCAGCACCCGCTCCATTTTAACCTTGTGGCGGGGGCTCTATTTTACATGCTCAGGAAGAGAGCAGTGTGTGCCAAAAATCCAATTTACAATTTCTCGAGAAAATTATATGGATTGTATTTTGCAAAAATGTACCAAGAGCATTCCAATGTCGCTAAGATTGTGCAACTTTACTTACCCTACAAATATAAACCGATCATCTACACAAGTTTTATCTTTACTATCAAGTAACTATGAATTCCAGACGAAAATTACCTTTGTAAATTTGATTTTTTTCATGACCTCAGTGATTTTATTGCAAAGAAAGTATGTTACACAATCCTAGCAACATTGGAGTGCTCTTGGTTACTCTTTGCAAAATACAATCCATATATTTGTTGAAACTACTTGGGGGACGCCACCAGTCAAATGTGATCAATATTTTTAATTTTTCAGCATATCGAGTTTTCTAGTTTTGTGAGAGTTTAAATTGATCAAATTCACCAGCTTAGGTACGATTTTAAAGTCGTGGGAGTCAACTTGGCATGGCTAGTTGGAGAAGAATTTCTGTGAAAAATTACTTTCCTGGTTTAGCAAGAAAACTGCAGTGTGCTGTATGCATTGTATGGCTCATTACAAGCGTGTCGTGACTTTTGCCTCTTAAATCCTCGTTTATCTTTAAAATCCGACTTAGCTACTGCATGTACCTCGTCCTATAGGATTTCTTATCAATTTACGACGTATGCAGGCTCTATTCTTGTCCTCAGAACGGCAGCACATCTTTGATATAATCCCTTAAGAAGTATGACACAAATCCTTGAATATAGAGGCTTCCTTGAATCCTTGATTCTTGAGTGCATAAAGAAAAATGTTCTCTAGCCTGCCTGGAGCATTGAAGGGGAAATAGAGATCCAGGCAGCATCCCTATTTGTATATTATCTGCTTTGAATGTTCTAAATTTCCAGTCAAAAACGCGACTAGGACAAACTAAAAGCCGCACAACTTTTTGACCAATAAAAATACTAATGGCAACTCAACCCCTACACAGATCGATTATCAAAAATCGTAGTTTCCTAGACGAAAGATTGTAGCTTAATTTCAAGGTTGCAAAATTGACTCAGATCATTCAATATTTTTCATTAATCAGAATTGTGTTAATTTCAGCATATATATTCAAGAGAAAGCTCGGTGAGGTTTCCAATTTAAAATGTGGATCAGTTTCCCAGTAGAAATACACTTTACGGGTGAAAATTTGTCAACAATGGAATTCAGTTCCATTCTTCGTCGGGGAACGACGGGTCGTGGCTGAACGGTAAGTTGATCAAAAACATACTCTTCGCAAACCAACACCGAATTTTTTTTCCCTCCATAACTTTTCTATCAGTGCACGATGTTGCAATGCTGCGCAGATGCGGGGGACGCCGTTAATTAAACCGCCAAAACATACTGGAGCTCCTGCCCACTTTCCACGGGCGAGCGAGAGGGGTCGAGGGTGGCGGGGAGGGGGGGAGGGCGTTCGAATTCCAATACCGTCGAAATCGTAATCATTTAATTGTGTTGCGGTTGCCTTGATTTATAAACAGTTCGGAACATAAACGAACTTAGTTTCGAGATGCCCTCTTCATACTCATCGGAGTGCGGGCCGTTCGTTGGAAAATTGAGCTCCGCCCCCTCCCCCCCCTCTCGAAACGTCTCTGCTAAAATCCTCGCGTAATGAATTGGGTCGCTCGTCCCTTCAAAATCTACATCACCGCGAATCTCGGTCGAAGTGTGCTGACTGAAAAAGTGACTGTACCTGACTGGGTCTTCTGCATAGAGAGGAATCAATAATACAACGGTCCTGTTCAAAACTTACAGTGGCCATTTGAAGACATTCGAATAATGACAAACAATCACTTCGAAGAATTAGAGTAGCCTATTTGGTCGGACGTCTTGTCTGAAAACAATAAAAATTTAGTGACGACCTGATTCCAGCAGTCGTTACTATCGACACTTTTTTCTTAGTATTTTCTAAATTTCAGCCTTCTTTAATCGTATGTTTAATTTTTATCTTGCGTGATTTTTTTTCAGGCTTTATACATTTGAACAAGTTTTCTTACAAGGAACTGGTATTTGTGTCTTATCCGATAAAGTAGCTGTATCTACGTCGGAAGTATGAAAAACGTAGAGGAAGAGGAGGATAAGGGAGAGAACAAATAGTTGGAAGGAGAAAAGAAAAAGGAAGCGAAATGAGAAGAATAAGCAGGATTTGCCTGCATAGGAACGGAGAGGAGTTGCAAATACATTGTTTCTAAAATGAATCTAAATTATTAGTGCCTCATTGCGTGAAGTAGTCCTCGTATGTCCTTTCGTCTAGTGATCCATTACGTGATATTTGGTGTGACGCCGGGAAATTCTTCGTCCGTGGCATCATTCTGTAGGAGGGGCGTCGTTGAATCGGATAATCTGCCGGGTTCTTTGGTTCTCCTGAACGTGCGTTTCCTGGAGGATTGGGAGGTTGAAGCGGTCGCAAGTCCCGGATATCAGGAGCCGAAAAAATGCTCGGGTTGGTCCCTGATCAAATTAAAGCCGTAATTCAAAGGAGCCACCGCCGATATCCCTGTGGGAGCCTCCGGGAGCAAGGGCCGTCAAGCCGGGATCCGCACCCGTGGCAGCGTTGCGCGTTCTCTAACCCTTTGTGAAACCTTGTCCTTCCATTCACGCCCACTTCAGGCCCAAATCGTCGCCCCACTCATGGAACGGCGCATTTCAATTTCTACTTGAGCCCTGTTTTACGTATAAATCTATGTTTTCTGGGGCTCATGCGTAAATCGAGATACGCCCTTATGTCAGAGGAGCGAAGAAATGTTCTAGTATTTAGATCCTTGGGGTCCAGCCCACTACATCCTTAGAGAACCGCGTCACACAAATACCCATCCCTGAGCCGTAATTTGAGAATTTATTGATGTCCATGGTATACTGTCAAATTAGGTATTTGGTCCAGAAAAACTGTCAGACATTCTCTTCAAAATTGATATTTTACAGATCTTCCCGATTGAACCGATTATTTTCCAAATCACGTGAGCGCCAATCTCTACTCTGGTGGTAGAGGGGTTGTTTTTTCTTTGTTTTCTTTGATATAATCAATCATGTCTGATTCCAAATCAGCCTTCCAGAAGAACATACATTTCTTTAAATTTGAAGATTGTCAACAAAGCGAATAAAATGGTTTTTCTTGTTTTTTCCGCATTCGCAATATTGGCACTTACGTGATTTTGAAAATAATCGGTTCAATTATCAGGGGACTAATGCTTTTGATACGCAGGTAAGAATGTTTCAGATTAATATTTTACATCAATTTAGGGGTGATAGAGCTGCTTCAGTTAGAGTGCTTCGATGAAAACATAACTTTCAGTTTTATTGAACTTAATAAAATACATTCATTTTTACTATTGGACTGCATCTCACAGAAAAACTTTTGAACTCTTTTGTCGCCGGCGTCATGAGATTAATAAATGTTGATATCCAAATGTAACTTTTACACTACGAGGAAGGTGTCGGTGAAGGGTCCCTAAAATATATTGACTACACTGACATATTCAGAAATCCGTAAGGCGGGAAAGATTGAGAACTGCAGAGAAGAGATCAGAAATAGTGATTTAGATTAGATTTGGCAGCCGGACACGGCGCTGAAAGTATTGCTCAAGATTTGTCGGGGAAATTCTTGCTCGGTTCCGCTCTTTCGTATTAAAGAACAAACTTTTCCGTTTACTTAACATTAATTAAATAAGCAGAAGCTTTTTGGGTGGCAGGGACGGTAGACCTTCGCTCAGCACTAGTTGAATATTTACTTGACATGAGCCTTCTGTAAGCTTCTTTCGTATTGATTTACTCTCGGCCGCATTTCCTCCAGTTCGTGCGTTTGTGGTGCAGGTTACGGAGCGAAAAACGCGACGTGGCACGGGCTCCGAGGAATTTATGGCCCACGCCCGATAAATCTTCGGAATTTTTAGACCTTACGTTTGGAAATCCGTTGCTTTCACGGATGAACATTCAATTCGGAAAGCTTATGGCTTAATTGTCTCTATGAAAGGGCACAACGTGGGTATTGAATAGTTACATGCATTTGAACGGTGCACTTCGAGACAGAATATTTTAGAAACTTCACACTGCTTTCTTCCCCATTAAGCAAAAGTTTTTTTCGGAAGTCAACACTGACATTTGCATAATGATGACTGAGCACCGCAATGTTGGGCAATCGGTTTAGCGATTCCATCCTAATGTGCGACAAATCAGCGCATCAATACTGCCGTGCCAAGTTAAAACGCCGTATGAACCTTCAGACATTGCCAAATTCTCTTGCATAAAGTATGGATTTTCATGGAAATCTGTGAATGTTCTTCCTCCAAATTTTCAGGGAATTTTCATCACAATCAGAACGAAATTATCTGAAAATTTCATTATCTTTGGCTCTTCCGTGGAAGCACCTTTCTACACGAGGGAAGTATTGGCATATATTTTGTTTCTAAAATGAGCCAGAGGTAGTAGTTCCTCATTGCAAAATGCAATGCAACTATGAATACGACTCTAAGTGCAGGGCCTCTAAAATATGTTGTCTCTGGATACACCGTCACATAATTAGGGCCCTCGCAGCGGCGTCCAATTAAAATGTGACCTGGAGTACACGCCATTGAACTCGAGGCACGGGTTGTAACTGCATAAGCCCCGGGAATATTTCGGAAAGTAGATTACACCCCCCTCCCTCCCTCCGAGGGCTCAGGTTCCAGGAGCTCGGCTTATTTTTTCTTCAAAACGGAAGGAGAGGGTGCGTGAGGCGAATCCTGAGAGGAAGATGCATTCAGCTCCCGGAGGTGAAATCACGTAGGCACCGCCTTAATTCTCCTCGAGCTACAGGCCGGGGCCCGGGGAGGGGGGCAGACAGCTTAGAAACAAATACGGGGGGCCTAATGGAAGTTTTATCTCGTATAACCCGCTCTCATAATCGGGGCTGAAACTTNGGGGGGGGGCTGAAACCGCCGCCGCCGGCTCGTGTTCCCGCGGCAGCATCAGGGGCTATTATAAAAATCGAGGCCATATTTTCGGATTAATTTCAGTCCGCTGAAAAAGCTGACGCGGCTCCGGAGGGGGGTGGGGGAGGGAGTGCTCGCGTAGACTCCCAGCGAAGGCGACGCATCGGTCAAGATTACACGTCGCGTTTTTGATGCCCTCTCGCTGGAAAAACCCGCCCCTCGGTGTCCTGGCCGACGACCTGTCGAAGGATATTCTTTCTGGACCACTAGGCCAACTTGGACGGATTCCGTTGGAATCGGCCTAGCAGAATAATCGTAGGTTGCCTAATCCCTTCCTGAAAAAATTACCATGATTTGAAATGAATTGGTATACCGCAAGCGGAAATAGCACAAAGTTTTGGTTCCCGCGGGTTTTTGGTTGTTTTCTGAGTTAAATTTAATGCAAACTGTACTAGCACAACACACCTTTTGAGTGGGTATCTGTTACACTTTTCATGGAAGACCAAAAGTAATAGAAGAACCTTCAGTGTGAGATTCGGGATGGCTGGACATAAGTCTTGATTATATTGGGATAAATGGAGGAAAATCGGAGAAACACAACATATTTCGGGATGAATGAGAATAAATCGAGTTGAAAAGGAATAAAAGCGGATAACGTGAAGAAATAGGGTTCTATTTGGATGACAAGGATAAATGAGGACGAAGCGGTTTATAATCATCGATAAGTAGTGATGGATTGGGAAAAATTACTTACTTTAAGATGAGGTCAGTTGAAAACTTCGCTGCAAGTTGTGACAACGAAACTATCATAAACTGAATCGAGATAATCAGGGATGAATAATGACAAATCGGAGTAAACTTGAATAGGTCGCGATGAATACGGATCGGATACCGGTTACCTTAGAATATGTCAGGATAAATAAGGATAAACCGGAGCGCATGAGAATAAATCGGGAAAAATTTCAGGGGAATAACACGCCGGTATTCGTTCAAAAACGATGAATTAATGTCAATATGTCGAATTAGTGAAATTCCAGCTGTTGAGCTCTGCCTGTTGACTGCCACAATCAGCTGCCAAGTTCAGCGTGAGATTGCGGCATTTTACTAATTTTCTTGGTCCATTGCAACAACCCGCTTTTGCCAATACGATCACTCCGTTTTCCATTTGACTTCGATGGACAGTGACGTAGTCATTACATTGGACGCTAAAAAACGCTGCCTCCGCGCGATCGAATATTAGAACCAAGCACAGTACGACCAGCGCGACACCCACATTAGCGCCTACACGACTTCATGCATTGCGCGTACACCACGGAGGATACTTCACGCGTTGCACCTACCTCATACGGTGTGTATGCGCAATGCGTGAAGTATATATGCAGTCTTGTAGGCACCAGTGCGCGTTGCGCGCTGGCAGTACTGTGTTTGGCTCTAATATTCGAACTCGCGAAGTCATTGTTTTTCAACCGGACGTATCTACGATCTTTAAGAATCGCTTCATTTTACACGTGAAGAATCACGTTAAATCCAAAGGAACAAGAGTCAGCGATGAACAACAGTCTTAGACATCGTTCTCGATTCAAGAACCGAACATCCGTCATCGGGCAACAGCGCCACCAAGAACCGCGAGTCAACCATGAGGCGTAACGCCCTGGCGGAGGTCACAACCCCGACTCCCGTCTCGATAATTTGCATCCCGGACGAAAAAGTAATTTCACTTGTACGGCTCGGGGTTTTCGCAGACTCTCTTTGTTGCGCCCCCCCCCCCCCCCCCC
>NW_017547184.1:5562521-5599410 GCF_001854935.1 Bemisia tabaci | reverse complement strand
GGGGCCCATCTGACAAGCGGGTCCGTTTTGAGGCTCCGATCCTTCTGTCTTCATCGCTAGGGATGCTTTCCGGAACGCTTTGGACTAATTGGTGGTCGCAAGTTCGAAGAGTGAAATGAGCTGGACGGGAAGTAATGAAAAACAGACCTGCCCAGTTAGGGGCGCTAGACAAGTTGCTAACGTGCGTTTGGTCACTGGGCGGTGTAAGATCTAAGAGCTGCAACATATGTTACGTCACTAAATTTCACTTGGAAACAAGTTGGAAAAATTGAAAATCTTGTTCTTATCAAGCATACACTGAAAAAAGGATGCTGATTTAACATTCTGGGTGTAAAACATGTGTGAGAACTTACAAAATGCTAAATTAACCGCCGCAGCAGTTACTTTAGCAATGTCAATATGTAAAACTTACTGCTGTGGTGGTCAATTTAGCGTTTTGTGAGTTGTCGCACACTTTTTACATCCAGTATGTTAAATCAGTCTCTTTTTTTTCTTACTAGATAATATACTTTGGAGACTTCACACTGCTATCTTACCTACAGTGTAAAAGTTGCTTTCGGAAGTCAGCGCGTTCACTGCTCGGATTCCACACTAATGGCTGATGATCGAATATTTGGGCAATATTGTTTTTGGAATCCTAACATTTGCCAAAATTCGCGTAACAAAGTGCTCATGTCACTGAGAAAAAACTATGGTTTATAAACCTATTAGAGGTAAATATGGAACACCTATAATAGTCGTAAATAAACTAATGATTCTCGGTCTGTGAACCATACTAAGGTCTCTGTACCTAATTAAGGTACCCCGTACCATAACTAAGGTATATGTGCTATTATTATATGTAGAGGTACTACTATTAGTGGTGTTCCATATTTACCTCTAATAGGTTTATAAGCCATAGTTTTTTCTCAGTGGTCGACATTTATCTATCGTCATTTGGCAAATTTTATTTGATTTAATATTTGATGCTATAGAAACTGCTCATCAATCACAGCCAGGCTAAAAGTAAAAATTTAACTTTTGCATCATCAATTACAAGTCGATTTGGCTCATAAGTTATTACAGCAAAATCGCTAAAATACATTGTCTCTGCCATGAATGACGGCAAAGGGTTTTTTTTTAGAACTTAATTGCACCCTTGCTAAAAACATTTTCCACTCATTGAAAACTTTTGTCTGATCTCATATTTTTCTATTCAATTTTCGTTTTCTCGATTTTTTTTCAGAGTAGGCCCCTCTTCCGAAACAAAGCATTCAACTCTTCGGTAAGAGAGAAAACAATTACGGGCATAGTTGCTAAGCACTCGATTTTGAATCACCGGCAGTTACTCACTTAAAGATTTCGTCGTCGTTGAAATTAGAAAAAAGCGAAGCAAAAAACAGCGTAAAAAGCGTAAAAAACCTCACTGTCTCATACTGTTCCCTTCTCTCGGCTCGGATTGAAGACGGCATGATTCGGACGTGCCAATGCGCACCCATTCTTAATCGTCGATCCTGCCGATACTGAATGCACTTTAATCATTCGAAAGAGTCACGAATATTTAAATTACAATACGTAATCAAGGGTTGATTGATAAGAATCTACGTCATTTGGCTGAAAAAAGGTCCTTTTTCAGAGACACCAATCAAAATGAGTGCTAAGAATTGTCATTATTCTAACTGGGCTTACAACGCTTCCGGCGCGCATGAAAACGTTAATACAGTACGAAACAATGAAAAATTGAAGAGAGTTGTAATGTTCTTATTTTCTTCTTTTTTTAATTTATTTGCTCTTTCGAGAAGCCATTTGAAGGGAAACTCATGGGTTGATTGTGTAGAGTCTGATATATTGTACGATAATTGGAGAGCAAAAAATAACCTTTTTCAGCGTGAGTCTCAAATAAGGCACAAAATTAAAATCTATCACGACAGTAGATAGATAAAAGGTGAGCTGTATACGCCTTGAAACCACACAATCAAATTTTTCAGATTTTTTTTTGCCTTGAAAGGATTATTATAGAAGTATTCCCCCTTTACAATTACTCACCAATGCCATGCATTTCAGTTGATCGACGGGACGCAATGAGGCAATGAGTGCGGGTTGGTTAGGTTAGGAGCTGGACGCAACTATTCGTGGTCTTTGGTAGCCCGCGTTGCATACTCCAACAATTTAAGGCAAACCCGAGGCCCAATAATTGTTCTGAGACAGGATGTGAGTTCGCGTTGATTAATTTCATGCAAACAGTTCGCCACCTTCCGGCCAAAGTATCAACAGCGCCATGCAATGTGTCAAAATTTCCGCCTTTATTTTATTTTATACAGAGAAATTGTTGTCTTCGTGCCGCTAATAAAATTTTGTGAAATTTTTAAACAGATTCAACCAATAATTTCTCTATAAAAATGAAATGGCGGAAGAAATTTTGGAACGTCGCTTGGCGCTTATGATACTCTGGCCGGAGGGTGACGAATTGCTCCTTACGTCTTCCTTCTTTTCCTAAAAATTAAGTAGCCGCGCATCTTCCTTCGTGAGTTGCAACCCTGCTTGCTCAGTTAGACGTATTTTCATGCTGAATGGAACTATGTGCAAGACGAAGGATGGGGTGTGCTCGTGGTGAGCTGGATAAGAAACAATGTAAAAGTGGTTAGAGTTCCTTTTGAGAAAATAGAAAAGCGGGATTTTACATTTAATCAAAAGAAACTGAGCGCTAACTCGTGAGCCGTGGGCGTGTGAACAGGGCCCATGAGTTAAAGACTACGTAGTTCGACCGCGGCGGCGGTCTTCGTCGCTGCTGACGTCACTGGCGCTTTATGTTTCTCATGCATTCTCATGGCCCCGACACTAACGAGCATACCCCATCATTCCACTTGCACATAGTTCCTTTTAGCACAAATACGTCCGGTTCATAGAAAGAACTACATCAAGAAGCGGGAATGCTCCTATAACCGATAGATACGACCCCTTCGCTAGAGACTGGCCAAGTTCAAGAGGAGCTCACGAGTTATTATCGAGTCATCACCCCATCATAAGACGATGTCACGGGGCTTTTTTAATCATCAAAGGACGGATGTCGCCGAGCAAAGCACACGCCGCCGACGCGACACGGGTATCAGCGGAATTACCACTCGCTGATGGTGGCGATTCGGAGAAAAACTCGACTGGAGGAAGGAATTTGTGTCGACTCGCTTTTGTAGCACTGCGTCGGGTTCGAGTCTCCCTCTTGCGCTAAATCTTGTTCCGGAGGTGCTTTTATTTAGGGCACGCGGACGACGCGGCGCGGTGACGGGGGACAAGGAATAACGCGGATGGAAAATCCGTCCGGCTTCCTGGCGTTTATTAAAGGTAAAAGCTGCTCCCAATGCTGTTTCTGTTATCATTTCTATTTCCTCTCAAAGCGTCTTTACTCCAATTCGCCGCTCCTCCCACCTCGCCCGCGTATGGCAATCGCGATCGAGTCTTGCGATCCTCGTGACTCCATGATCTCCGGGGCTCGTGTGGAGTCGCGGATACGCCCTTTCGTCGGAGGAGCGACGAATTGCACCGAGCACTTCAAAAGCCGCCTTACGTAACTCTGAAATTTAATTTACTGGTCTCGCCCGGCAATCAAATTGGATTCATTCTCACTACTTTGACACCTTTTTTGAGGAGAAAAGACATACTGGGCGGGAAAAAAATGAGCGCGGGGAAGTTTTCTCTCATCTCCGCGGCAAATAAATGGAATGAAATACCGAGGTTTTTATGCTTGTTTTGTGATGGGATCACGGTGCGTCCGGGTGAGAGGCAAATGGAAATGCTTTGCTCGAGCAAGATTTTTTAAAGATCGCGAAGTGGGATGTAAGCACTGCCATTTATGCCAAAAATGATGATATATTGTGCGGAGATGTACTTCGAAACTGAAATTGTGCTTTTTTGCGATAAGGGACTACTATTTTTGAATCATCCATAAAAACTACATGCAGGAGGAAACTAATGTCAAATATACGTTGTTTCTTAAAGAAGTTGGAAATAGTAGTTTCATGTTAAAGGTTAAAGGTATAGTTTCAGTTTAACTTGTTAAGGTTACTCACCCTAATGTTGCGGTGCTATATTCCCAACTTGAAATGCGGTACTACCTCAATTACGTAAAAATGCCCATTTCATCTAAAAATTGAGTTAGAACCACAATTTTAAGGGATGACCCCTAACACTTTTTTCGTGTTGCCGGGTCTCTAAAATATATTATCTCTCGGTCCATACATCCGTCTTGCAGCCCGACCACATACCCCCACATCTATTTATTTTGATGGAATGGAACACGCTCCCACCCGCTCCACCCTAAGGGACGGACCTGTTTCATCGCGGAACAGCCAATCAATGCGGGCGATCAATGGAACAGCCAAAGGGCGCCATCCAATTCCCTCCCCCGATTCCCTCCCGAAACCGATTCCCTCCCAAGACCGATACCCTCATGCGGTCGGAACCGATTTCCGATTCCCTCCCGGCTTTGAAGTAAACTGAAAATATGTGGCAACGTCGCAACAATTGATCAAGTAGTAAGACGAAATAATCAAGATCCAAAATAAACTCACCATTCCCAGATACACCTGATACAGCGCCATTTCTCGTAAGAGTAGAAGAGTAGGTGGTAGAAGTTGTAGAAGTTTGAAGTACCTTAAATACGGGTGTACAGAGTCCGTCGCGTCAAAAAAAAATAAGACCAAAAAAAAAAAAAAAAAAAANATCAAGTGTTGCGACGTTGCCACATATTTCAATTTACTTCAAAGCCGGGAGGGAATCGGAAATCGGTTCCGGCCGCATGAGGGAATCGGTCTTGGGAGGGAATCGGGGGAGGGAATCGGTTTCGGGAGGGAATCGGGGGAGGGAATTGGATGGCACCCCAGCCAAAGTCTATGGTTGGGCGGCTGCGAGCAGATCATTAAAATTGATAAACAAAGCTATAGGTAAGGAAGACATTAGGAGTACGGAGCAATCCGATTGGTTGAAATGGGTAGTTCCTATCAGCGAAGGGAAAAAATGATGGACTAACTCTCGGGTCTGTCATGGGTTGCTGTTACTTAGTTTACTACCTACCCCCTCTGTTCCTTGCAACGACCCGCTTCCACCAATAGGATCTCTCCATATCTCCTTTGTCTGCTTTGTCCATAGCTTTGTCCATAGATACCAATAATCGGACCGCTGTTTCCCTGTAGGTAAGTCCCAGAGAACTCCTGCGGGCTAATTGTTGAAATTGATGGACAAAGCTATAGACAAAGAAGACACAGGAAGTATTATGCAATCCTATTGGTTAAAATGGATGGTTCTTATAGACTAAGGGGGAAAATGATGGGCTCACTGTAGGGTCTCTTATGGGTTGCCGATAGTCAGTCTATTACCCAGCTCCTTTGTCCCTTGCAACGTCGCGCTTCCACCTATAGGATCTCTCCATATCTCTTTTGTCTGCTTTGTCTATAGCTTTGTCCATAGATACCAATAATCGCCCCGCTGTTTTGGAAGAGGGCATTATTAGGAAGGTGCGTGTCTTCCCAGAGACGATACGAAAATTCATGAAATCCCATGCAGGTATTTACAGCGAAGAACGACGTACCTCCGTTGGATATCCCACAAAGATTTGCTGTTTTGCTCAATGGCGGGATAGGACGGAGCGGAGGTTAAAAATGAGACGGGAAAGTGAAGATGGCGGGCGGAGGGAACTCGGTCGGAGAGAAGGGAGGCGTCACGACGGAGATGAGGACGTTACGTCTGCGTTTATTGCGTTTCTAATAAAATATGTTTCACCTCAAAAGACTCGCACTGCGGACCGGGGGAACGCTAAACGACAGCCTCTACGAGGAGACGAGCCGTGGGTTGAGGCGGGCTCGGGCTCGGCGGGAAAACAACAAAATATGACCTTTTTAATAATTCAAAATAGAAGGCGCCATATGAGGAGACCCGATAATCCCAGGCGACGTCACCGAACCTCGACTCCGGCATCCTTTCCGGTCTACTTCCGCCACGTCGCTTCTCCTCGATTTTTTTGGCTCGGCCCATTCGCCCGTATTCCTCTTCCTACGTCTTCCTCTTATTGTTTCTCCTGAAAAATTTTGGTATGATTCCCCGACACTTGAGGATATGCGGAGTGGTCAGAAACACATAATTTGAATTGGTGGGCATTTACCATTAGCTGTTCAGAAAGTCGGATACATCCTAGGAGGCAGAAAAAGGTGATTCATTAATTTTACCGGGCATTTCCGTCATTTTACCTGACATTTTCCGTTTTCTCCAAAAGGGGATTTTTAGGATTCTCTAAAATTTCAATTTTTCTCATTTTTCTCTCACTGTGGCAACACTCTTGGAGGCTCTTTTGCGGCGTTTGTTTGTCTCCGCGGATGAGTTGTAAAACATGCTCAGGGGATGCATCTACACGTTGCTCTTAAGGATAGTTTTTATGCAGACTTATGACTGCACCTTTCCGTTGCCGGAGCACTTGTAAATTAGGGTTTGCCCACTTTTAAACGAATTTTTTCTCCAAAATAGTCCCTTTTTTGTTATATACTAATTTTGGGGAGAAGTGATGGCAGAAATTTTTCTTCTTCGTAATCGCTTTTTACAACTGTAGGGGCTTTAAGAATTCTCTCTTACTCGCATGAGTCCATTTTCCGACGACATTTTTTTCGCAAAAGTTGTCTCTTTTGGTTGTTTTCTAACTAATTTGGGGGGGGGGAGGAGGGAGGCAAAAACTAATCTTCGTCGTGAGCGGCTCCAGCAATCATCACTCTTCCGGAAATTTCGTCTTCGTGTGTGAATTTATTCACACACGAAGACTACATTGGCTTGAAGACTGCATTGGCTTGTGTGGAAAAGTTAAGGTACTGGAGAATATTTCGTTTTAGCGAGCTTTTTCTGCACTGCGGGCTGATTGGTGAAACTAATAGACAAAGCTATAGACAAAGAAGACAAAAGAGATGGAGGTATCCTATTGGTAGTACTGAGTGGTAGAAGTAATAGACTACCTAATGGCAACCCACAAGAGACCCTATAATTAGGCCATCATTTATCTCCTTGGTGTGTAAGAACCACCCCGTCAACCAATAAGGTTTTTTATACTCCTTATTTCCTCTTTGTCTACAGCTTTGTCTATCAATTTCAACAATCAGTCGGCTGCTTCATAGGGCTAAATTTCCTCCTCCAGAAAAAGAGGGAGGCAACGGCATCTCTGGAAGCTCTTTCTCAGCGTTTGTTTGTCTCCGAGGATGAGCTGTAAAACACGCTCCGGGGGTGTATTTCCACGTTGCTCATAAAGATTGTTTTTATGCAGACTTATGACTGTGCCTTTTTGTTGCCGGGTCGGAGGCGGGGGGGGGGCACTCGGAGGCACGGAGGGATGGAGTAGGAGCGGTGTCTTTATTGCAGGTGGCGTGTGGCGTGCCCGAACCGTTAAAATTTAAAAACGACGAACGGGAATGATGAAGCGACTCGCCGCAACAGCGCCAAAAGCCCGTCGCAGCCAAATAAAACGCCCAACCTCAAAAAACTAATAAATCCCCTCCTTTTACAGCCGCCCAACTGAGGTTCTTCGAGACCCCTTCACGAGGGGAGAACATTGGTTATACGAACAGATAAGATAAGAAAAAGCTTTTCAGTTCAGCAGGCTGATTATTGAACTTTTGGACAGAGATAAAGACGAAGAAGACAGTGCGAAAATGGAGCGATCCTATCGGTGAAATGGACAGTGGGAGTAAGAATTAGACTAACGAACGACAACCTACAAGCAAATCATAGTTATTTACTCTTTTTCTTCTTTTTTCCTTTTTTTTGCGTGAATCACGTTGCTTCTAAAATCTCACCACAGTCCTTGGAAGGATCTCCTTTGGTGCCCCCGAGGAGACCTTATAGTCGGTCCATCGTTTTCCCCCTTAGTCGATGACAACCACCCCTTTCGACAGAGAATGCCTCGATTTCTCTTAGTCTTCTTTGTCTCTTGCTTTGTCAATCAATATACACTTTTGCATCCAACGCGCAATCCGCGCTGCGGCGCGCGGCTAGCCAGCGTGCCACGCGCACTGGCGCCTACAAACCTAACTGGATACTACCAGCATTGCGCGATGCGTGAAGTATCCCGTTAGGTTTGTAAGGCGCCAGTGCGCGTTTTGCGCCGGCAGCATGCCGCTCCGCTCTGTGTTATGCTCTAATATTTAAACTCGCGGAATCAGCGTTTTTCAACTCATGATTTTGAAATGTGTGCACACTCTGCATGTATTGTTCTCTTTTTAATTGATGAAAATAAATATGTATTAAAGGAAATTATAATGTGTGTTTTGTAAATATTCAGGTCGAATTCAATGATTTACAAAGCAGTCTTCTTTGAATTAGATTTTGTGTTTTTACTGTTTTGCACCGTGGTATACACGCAACCAAACGCTCAAAATTGGACATATTTGACTCTGTAAGATCGTCATCTGAATTGGTTAAAACCAAAGATTGCTAACTTCTTCGTTTTTTTCCTCCTTATTTTTGTAGGTGCAGTTTCATTCTACATTTCATTCTAGTATAAAATCAGCCTGCAGAGGGCTAAGCAACCTCTTTAGTGCTGGGACCGAACTGCAATTGAGGACCATGCCAGAAGAAGGGCGTATGTACAAGGTTCAGCGTCGTTAGAAAAACGCATTTGAAGATTTGAAATGGTGTCCTGAAAAATTAAATGCAGCAGTTGGTTAAACCAACGGAAATTCTCTTAAACTAGATTCTACAGCTTTGAAATCCGTTAAAAGTTTGAAAAAAATAAATAATTATCCCTCTGTAATCTTTGGACACAGTAAGCCAGAGTAACGCCCTTTTTTCGAAATCCTTGTATGTACGATTATAAAAGAGGATCATTTTTCTTCGATAACTCATACAGGAATGAAAAAGAAGAAAATCGGGGAAATGACTTTCTGCAAATACATTTCAGCATTCTAACGAGCCAAAGTTTTTTGAGATCGAGTCACTAGTTGCAGAAAAACTCAGCTTTTTCCGGGTGCACTTATGATTGCTGAAAACACTAAATTCACTATTAAGTTCATTTCTTTCTTTTGTATCTCGTGACGAAATGGATTTAAAGCAAATCAAAGTGAATGGTTCCTGCAGAATTTCTTCAGCTTTCTAATGAGCTAAAGTTTTTTTAAAATCGGGGAGTTATTAGCAGGAAAAATTGAATTTTTCCGGTTGCACGTACATAAGAAAAGTGCATTGTTTTTGTTGGAAAACTGATATAACTCGCTGTTGCACCTTATTGAGTCTGAGGGTTCTTCAAAGGTGGTCAAACATTCAATTGGTTACGAATTTCACCCATTGGATCCTATTTATCTAATTTCAATTACCTCTTCCCCCCCCCTCCCCCTCCCCCGGTATGGGATATGCTGTGTTGCCGATCGTCCAGAAATGAACCTTAATGGTATAGCGGTTTCTTTTTAAAATTGTTTTTTCTTTGGTTGTCTTTTTAAATTGTGGAATTTCTTTTACCTTTGAACCGAGTGTTGCTTAATAATTTGATAGGTGCATTGTCCGTAAAAATGAACTTTTCAAAGGCCAAACCTTCATCACCGAATGATCCAATTTTATGAGGATGGAAAATGCGTCGATTTAATCATTCAAAAAAATTAATGCCCATGTAGAGAACTTTTCTTGTCATTTTTCAAGAGTATCAGATGGAAATTCTGTAAACTCTTGTCTGTTAAGCTTCATTGATCTTAAAATGTTGCCAAATTTAATTAACTCCAAGATAAGGTACGCCCCCTGACCGTTTCGCGCTCCAACCCCCCAAGCGATTCGTCGGGAAAACATTGTCCATAAAAAAAAAACCCATGTTGAATATTCTGTAGTTGTTCATGCGACAGCTAGATTTCCACTTTTACTGATTAAAAAATTTAAGATTTGTCCGGTGTTGCAAAATGTCTGCAATATTTTTCGTAATATTCTCGAGAAGTATACGTTCGCGCCCGCGAGTAAGGTGGCTGATATATAGGAAGTTCCACGCTGCGCCGCGTCATCACAGCAGCCATTTGGGAGATTTCATGATCGCGTACTTGTATCTCACATCAAACATACATAGAGTCACGAGAATTTGTTTTGAAACTTATAACTCCGAAACTAGAAGCTTTGACTACATTTTAACATTACTAATGTAATGTGCAATAAATCATAACTCTCACATTTCACGTTCTGTGATGTACAGTAAATAAAAATGAATAAATAATCATTCTATTCGGCTAAAACTATTCTTTCTTATGAGAACAAAATGGAAGTGACTCTTCTTTCACCAGAAAACAAGTAAAAATCCATATCACGGAAGGCAAAATGTGTAAATAAGGAGAGAAAGTTCGTTGGCCGGAAGAAGGGCGTATCTTCGGTGTACTTTACGGGTCAATTATTCACGTAACGAATCGACAGATTTTTCTCAAACTTGGAGGATACTCTCACTATTCGACGTAGAATCAGAAAAGCCGAATGTTGAAAAAAGGGCGTATCTCGAGATACGCCGTTCTTCCGGCATGGTCCTCAATTATAGGTTCGGGTACCAACATTACTAAATCAAAGTTCCACTCACCGCTTTTGCGAGATAACCTTCATACAGATGTTGGATCAAGAACAACTTATAGAATCAGTGCTTACCTGCAACAGAGCATGAAAAAAAAGATTATAGAAACCGTCAAAAATTCTTTATCTCACAAATCAGTCAATTATTTTCTCAACACACAAATAAAAGTTATGTTCGAAAGGAGAGGTATAAAGATGGAAAAATAATATTGTATTCAACAGTGGGAAAAGTGGTCGAGTTAAAAGTTGTATTTAAGTGTTGAGATTGCTGATCTTTTTTCGGAGGTTTACATGAAAAATCATATAGTTTAGCCTCATTTCTTTAAAACGACAAGATTTTTTAGTGTTTCCTCAAGTCTAAATCTTAGTAAAATTAGAGAATGCTATGGCGCAGAAGTTATTGTAGGGTAGATGCTGCACCGAAAAAAAAAAGGATTTGATTTAACATTCTGGATGTAAAAAAGTGTGCAACAACTCACGAAACTTTGAATTAACCGCCACATCAGTTGTTTTAGCGACGTCAAAATGTAAAACTAACTGGTGTGGTTGTTAATTCAGCGTTTTGTGAGTTGTTGCACATTTTTTTACATCCAGAATATTGTATCAACATACTTTTTTTTCCGTGTGACGACCACATCACGGTATTCCAAGGCCACGGCACGCGACGTGTGTGCTTAATATTCCGAACATTAGTAGATAAAAAGGGAAGTTTTGATTTTCGCGTTGAATTTACTCGTTTCATCACGTTCGCACATTCTTTCTTATTTATAAACCAGGGTATGCTTCCCCAGGCTTGCCTATATCAGTACGAAGTCATACAGCTGAATAAATTAGAGGAAGCTTCTTAAAAAGTTCTTCGGAAGGCTTTGATTACTCTCGAAACTTGGGCTAATTAGCTACCGGGCTGTTTAGTTTATCAGCGACCAAGTTTCAATTTTGATGAAACTCTCAGCATAGCGTTTCAAGCGTTGTCTATTTGATCATACCTTTATTGCTAGGTTGTCACGTCACACGACGGTACGCCGATGCTATCTGATTTATTCAGGGAAAAAGTTCTAAAACGCTATAGAGTCTAATTCCATTGGCCAGGTTTCAAAACAAATATCTTTAGAAAACAGAAAAACTAAAAAAAAAGGTTCTCCCTGGCTGATACGACTGCCCTGACTGCCCAACAGTCGACTGCACTTTTAATTATAATAAAATTCTCTTTCTATATTAAAGACGAGATCAAGTCAAAATTGACGCTACTTTCAAGTGAAATTTAACTAAATTTACTTTTATTCTACTCCAATTGACCCTAATCGACTCTAAAGACTAAATATCTCAGGGTTCGCGTCTCACACGACTTGATCTACAAGTCATTTGGCTCGACTTGTATTCAATATGGGAATAGAACATTGTTTTTAACCATGTGACATTTTGAGTCCTTTGAGAGCTGTTCAGTAGGGTTAAAACAAAAATGTTTCGGAAATAATGGGTCAACCATTGCGCGAAATGAATATGAGTTAGATTAAACGTAGGAGTTAACTTTTTGGCCTCAGGTCATTAAGTTAAGTTGCCTCACTTTGATATTCTCTTGAAGCATGTTCCTCGCACTATTCCGAACTTTTTCCCGAAAATTGCGATGAGGGAATCTCTGACTTTCTTTCACTTCATCTTGGGAAAAATTTTGGTTTATAATGAGCATAATGGCTTATACAATACACCATCAATGCTCGGTTATATTATCATTTAGCACGCATGAATCATACATGATAATTTCAGCACATTTATAGTACGAATATTGGTAGAAGCTAACGGTGCTCCGCACACACCACTAAAAGCTAATCACAACATCGAATATTTCTCTGTGAGGCAACTTTGGGAAAATCGACTGATTCCCAAAAAAAGGGGGACATTTTTTGAAATCTGAGTGTACTTTTTTTTATCTTTTTTTAATTATTTATTCTATGTCATCTATGTACAAAGTAATATAAACGATTTCGTTGAGACAATACAATAAAAAGTGTACAAACAGAGTATATAGAGTAAACAGAGTTATAACAGAGTAATATCCTTTTTCCTTAGGATAAGTTGGGGGAGGGGAAGGAGTGGTTAAAAGAGAGGAGGGTTGGGGGTTGAGAGAAAAGAAGCTGCTTTACATACCTAGAAATTAGCTAGGCTACTTAAAAATAAAGGTCTGTCCTAGGGGAGACAGTTCCCATTGTTTTATTCTCTGAGTGTACTAAGGTATAAATTCAAATAAAATTATTTCGCACCGATTGGTTACTCAAAACTCAGGCTTTCAGTAGAGTAACGATCAGTTTGTTACACAGTTGGAAGTTTAAACGCTTTTAATTGTCTCAAATTTGAACAAAGTCACCTCTTCGGCGGCACAAAATTGGCATCACTGGGATTTGTTTAGTTTAGATTTACAGGGAATGGCATACTGACTCGGCAACGGTGTTTGTAGCCCTAATGGATGGAGTCAATCTAAACTTAGCAATCTTTTCAAGACGAACGAGCTTCCAGACAATTTTTATCAAGATTGAAAGCATGAAATTATTCTAAAGTTTTTCCGCGTATTTTTTTTTTAAATATTGTATTTCCCTCGCGAGCTCGGCTCGGCTTGGCCGGAATTCGAAGCAGTCACGTTGGAACTCTAGATTAATGGAGGACTTTATTAAATCTGAAGGTAGCTCACGTGCAATAATTGACATCGGAATTACAATAATTAAGATGGTGAACGGAAGATGAAAATACGGGGAAATCAAGATTAATTTCCAGACTCTGGATCATGTTTCTTAATTCCGCTTTTGAGCTCCGAGAGTATTGAGGAGGCGGCGGTTATCAAGTTTCATGATTGCGCGTTAAAAGCTTCACAATATTGGATAGTAGTTATTGTGCTCTTCCAGTAACTTATCGCAATGCTGAGTTGAAATTGCACCCTCAAATTTATTACTATTGGTAGTATTGGTACCTTTTTCCCGATTAATGGGTTTTTCTTCATGATCTATTAGACAACATTTTGTAATGTACTAGAAATACTATTCCCAAGTCCTCCATAATAGCACCTGAGGCATCTGCAAAGCGAAACGAAAGGCAAATACTTTTCTTCTAAAATAAAAGCCCAGATTCAACCAACAATTTCTCAGTACAAAGATAAGAATGGCGGCGAAATGTTTAAACGTTGCATGGCGCTTGTGATACTTTTGCCGGAGAGTGACCATAAGTTTTGTGCATTTATATCTGTAACAACACTTCAAAATTGATTGGTCGTTTTATTTACATACAATAAACCAACTTGATCCCAAACGTAACATCGTTATTTTGAAAAATTGATAGGTCTCCCCTAAAATTCGTATTTTAACGAAAGACATTTGACGACGTCAGAATAGTCATACATACGACGTTCTGTCTCAGTATCGTGGCCTTGCGTTAAAGTTATCTCGAGGGGAGGGGGGGGGGCTTTGGAAGGAGCACTAGCGCGGTGCACTGGCCGACTGCATCGGGTCCCGAAAAGTTCTTTCCGGGGTTTTATTCAAAGTTTCTTTGGCTCTCTGCGAGGCTCGAAGCTGCTCTTCCGCTTTCGCTCGGGATTTCACGAGCCAATAAACAAACCTGGAGTGTATTTTTGCTGTTTTATTTAGTCATCTGATCGAATCTAGTGAGCCGACAAATTAAGTTTCCAGCCTTCCAGACCTCCCGTCTCCCCCGCCCTCGCCCCACCGTGACCTGTGTAGGTCTCTTGGCACTTTCAAGAGACGTTGTTGTCAATATATCTCTTTAAAATAGACATTAATACCACGAGAAACAGGCTGGGAGTCAAAGACGGGGCGTGCTTTACGATGTATCGATTGATCTGCCATGCAAACTTATGGAAAAGGATAAAAAATGAGGTATTTGTGAGGAACAACTTAATAATCGATTATTCACTATAGCTTAAAATGGTGAAATATCGATAATCTATCATTCACGTCTGTAAGTCAAAAGCCTTGGGTGTGACGCCAACAATACAAAACATTTCCAGCCTTCTCGTTTATTAAAAAAAAAGCCACCTTTCCCAATTATTTGCCAAATGATTATTTGTTTTGCTTAATAGTGAAGAATATCTCCGATTTTACTAGACATGCTTCTAGAGGTTACCAAGACAAAACAAAGCAAATCATGGCTCATATGCTACCAACGTATGATACAAATATTCGTGCTTCTTGGTCCTCCGTGTTACATATACACACGATTGAAGGCGCACTACATTTTCTCACGTTCATGGAAAATCGCACCTTTTCCAAGTTTTAAATGCGTGTAAAGCCCCGTTATATTTTTGCAAATCTCTATAATATCTTCAACTCTATCTGTGATGACCGTCATCATTCAGCGTTCCAGAGGCGTTCCGGATAAACCATAGTTTAACTACACACGTTATCATGGTCCGGTTGCATGTTTATCCTTTTTTATTACATGCTAATATTCAAATTGCCATTATTTGATTTTGTTCCTATGTGCGAGTAGATGAATATTTAAAAATAAAATGACCAACGGCAAGTACTTATGTCCTATGATAAACGTTGCTTTTCCTGGGCTTAATAGAATGAAAGAATAAAACTTTAACCTTTTTTGTCTCGGCTGCAACACGAGGTTACTTGAAAACCGTAGCTCGAGGTTTAACAGAATTGAAAATGACCCAATGTTCATTACGAATGGCTGCTCATCATGGTTATTGTGGGTCTTTCATCTCTCTCATTAGCACATTGGCCTCTTAAAATTGTTGAAGCTGCGCAGAATTTTTCAGGGTCACCAATACAATTTCCTTGGATTTCGAAATCCATTGAATTTTCAGGGATGCTTAACGTGAAATTTCCGGAATTTTGCCTGGTTTTTCAATTTAATCATGTATATTCTTTCTCCTAAAAGTCGTTTCACAATAAATTTTAGGCGCAAAGCATCTTGAAATTGAAAAATTGCAATGTGCCAGCTTGGAGAAACCATTTCAAAGTTTCGCAGAAACGTTTACTGAATTTTCAAAATTTGGCTAAATTCCCTGGCTTTTCAAGGTTTCCCTGACCTTTCAAGAACTTGCCTCCCTTACTAAGTAAAAAGTACGGTCATATGAATCGAATGCACGGTATTCAATGTCGGCCATATTGTTCGGTTCATGTAACCATCCTCTCGGTTTTGGGAACCGTATCCTCGGTTAATGCAACTAAGCATTCAAACCAAACAGAACTAACGCAAAAGATCGATTGCATGAACCAAGGATACGGCTCCCAGAACCGAGAGGACGGTTATATGGACTGAAAAATTCTGCCGATATTGAACACCGGACATTCGGTTCATATGGCCGAACTTTTTACTTAGTAAGGGAGGCAAGTTCTTAAAAGATCAGGGAAACCTTGAAAAGCCATGGGAATTTAGCTAAATTTTGAAAATTCAGTTAACGTTTCTGCGAAACTTTGAAATGGTTTCCCCAAGTTGACACATTGCAATTTTTCAGTTTCAAGATTTTTTGCACTTAAAATTTGTCGTCAAAATTACTTTTATGAGAAATAATATTCCAGCACCGAACGATTCAGCTGATATTGAACACCGGGCATTCGGTTCATATGACCGAACTTATTTTTTCAGTGCTCTTTTCCTTTGGACCCATCATCGGGAGATTTTTCCGGCGATCCGACAGCCGCGAGTTGCCATCGTCGTAGCAGTGAACGTTATCTTTGATCTTTCCTTCCCCTTCGGAGGATATTTCGCGGAACTCCATTCAGACGAGCTCTCTCGAACAAACACGGGCCGGGCTTTAGCATCGTTTGCGCCGAGTCAATTCGGCCAACCATAATTACTTCGTTAATAGGACGAATGCAATTATTGCGAAAAAACGCCGGGAATCAACACCAAATTAACTGCCTTCATTAACCGGTTACTTTCCAGCCTTGTCATCGCTCCGCTTCCTGTTTCCTTTAATTCCCCGCTTCGCCCTTTAATTATCTATTTACGAAATTGCATTACGTTTCGGCTCCGCTACGCGAAAGGGTGTCTTTTGTAATCGAATTTTCAAAGGTTTTTCCTCGTGATTTTCAACTATAAATAATTGAATATGGCGACGGTTTGCCAAATGTAAACATTAGACGGACCACGGACGTCATTTGGACGTATTTCTATCAAACGGAACTATGTTCATTGTGACGTGAGCTCTGTTATACATACATTCTTATGGGTCGAAGGGCTCATGTCTTAATGCACATAGTTCCGTTTGATAGAAATACGTCCATTTGGAGAGGACAGTTCTTCGTTTACTCGACGAACGACGACGTTCAGTGCGGGGAGGCGAATGATCGATTATCGATATTTCTCCATTTACATCTATGGTAAAAGATCGATGGTTAAAGTGTTCGATGCAAGCATCCTGTTCGTCGATCCTTTTCTATAGGTTTAAATGGCGGATGAATCGATTAATCGCAAAGCACGCCACGCCACTGATGACGTTTCTTTGCGTACAACAGACCCGTTACGAAAAAAATTACCTGGGAAATTGAAGGAAAAATATTCAAAACTTTCCCTGAAAATCCAGCTTTATCACAGGGAATTTTGTAAAGCCCAACGGCTCTCACAACGCGGCGCTCTTCCTTGACGCGGTAAAATACTGATGTGCTAAGGAAAAACACCGTATGAGCCTTCAGGTATTGCCAAATTGCCTTCGACAAATCACTGATTTTCAGGAAAATTTGTGAATATTTTTCTTCCAATTTCTCAGATTATTTTGTTTGTGATTTGATCTAGAGTGTCTGAAAATTTAAAGTGAGAATACTCATAACTTTTCTCAAAAATAATCATTTTACTGGAGGGAATTTGGCAACTCTCGAATGTTCTTACGGCGTTCTTCCTTAGCACGGTGGAATAGAAGCAACGCTTGAAATTCCTTTGAAAACCGGTTGAGCAATATTCGATCAGGTTTTTGAGTTAAAGCTTCACCCTCGGACTGATTTGTGATATCTTTCACTAAAATTTCGCTCATTTTTAGTCGGTTGTAGCTCATATTCTTGTCAGACGTCAGCACGCCACGCAACACAGAAGATGCAACAAGGGTTGAAGGGACGTCATATATGACAGGACTTTATCAGACCTACAAGTTGTATCGGTAGGAGGTACCTGTCTCGGTGGTTTCTCTATATACATATAGGATAGGAGTAACGTTTAAAATTCCTTTGAAAAGGGGCTGAGGAAGAATCTATTAGATTTTTGAGACAGGGCTTTATCCGGAGGGATGTGAGGGATGGGCTCCCTGTGGGAAACAGTAAACAATCACGGGAAGTGTTCAATTTTTCAGGTCCCGGCGGAGGTGGGATCACCGTGTTTGAGGGAGATGCTCGGGCCACGGCGGGTGTTCGGTGTCAAATACCGCTTTGAAGCGGCTCCGACGCCGAATCCTCGCGTTTTCAAATTAAAAATCCTTCACTCTCAACCGCCGAAGCGTCTTTTGACGGACATCTACTGCACCCGGCGCCGTTGCCAGCATCAAATGTTAATGCACTTCTGAACAGGGTGGGAAATATAGTGTTGCGAGATCTGTTTCCTCGGTAAAATTTAACGCGCAACATGCTGAACACCAACATCGGCACGAAAATGAGATTTTTATGAAATTTCTTTGTTATTTCTTGTACATAACTGATAAACTTACATTCTGCGTAATTTACTAATATATACGAAAAATTATGTGGTAATTTACATCGATGACTGAGGAAGAATACCCGCCAACCATCGAAAACACTTTGCCGCAATCCTGGGTTCACTTGCATGTACTGGGTTAAAAACGAAGCAAATTTTAGACATTTATTCGCAAAAAATACCTTATGTAAAATGAACGTATTTACGCTAAAAGAAACTATGTCTCGCGCAAACCCTATGCACATAGTTCCTTTTAGCATAAACACGTCCGAATCTGAGTTAAAGCTGAAGGTATGCCGACGCGTAAATTGATCGTTCAATTTAAATAGTCGCATGCAAGCTGTCATGTATTTTCATACTTATAGCTCATTTCAATGCTTTTATTGTCAATTTTTGAGAGATAACCAGAAAATTTTGTTCCTAAGCGCATTGAATGCGTTTTTTGCTAAAAATAAAAAAAGATACTATAATTCTAGGAAAAAATTGTTTGAAATCTTGATGTTTGTGAGATCCAGTGTAGATTCGCCGCAAGCATGATCGTATACAGATCAATTAAACTTATTTATGCTAAAAGGAACTATGCGCATATGGATGGCATGTAACATAGTTCTTTTTAGCATAAATAAGTTTATTTGAACTGAATACCATGATGCATGCAGCGAATCTACACCGGATCTAACAAACATCAACATTTCAAACAATTTTTTGCTAAAATTATAGTCTCTTCTTCATTTCTAGCAAAAAAACGCATTCGATGAGCTTAGAAACAAAATTTTCTGTAGCACGTCCAAATAACCAGGTTTTCTTTACTTCATGAGATGCAATATTAGGTCGTCCCCAAGGAAATCATACGGATCAAGAAGATGGGATTTTGAGAAAATCCGCACTATCTGGCGCTAGGGAGCCAACAGAGGGCGCTCAAATCGCTCCACGCTATTAACCCTGTTTTCATGCGACGAGGTTGCTTATCCGCCGCGGGCCGGCGCTGCAAATCAAAACAAATCGCTTTCCGAGGCTCCTCCTAAACTCAAAAACCTCTCCCGAACTGCTCCCCACATTCGCCTTTAAAAATAGTAGATCAACACCGTAAAGCTGTTGTGTGATCGGCTCAATGCAGAAGAGAGAGCGGAACGCCATGTTGCCAACCTTCTACCTCGCACAAACTGTGTAACTCGATTATCACACATTGTTGCTTCTATAGAATAGAATTTAAAAATAAAAGATGTCAGATTTCCAAACCCGGTTACATTGACCCAAGGTTGGCTCAAAACGCGTGCCCCGCGGGTTGTATGGGGCCAGCATATATGAGCTTTAGGTTGGTCTGCAAGTACAGCGTAAAAAAGAATCGGACATCAAATTGGACTGCATTTTGCAATTTTGAACTATAAATTCTGGCTCATCTAAAAAAACACCTATGTGCATAGGGAAACTAATGGCACACACGTTGTTTTTAAACCGGGCCAGAGTTTATAGTTCCAAATTGCAAAATGCAGTCCAATTGAACAACATAGCCACAGATGGGAGAGATGACCACGACAGCTTCGTTGAACATTTTCTCTGTAAAAAAATAAAATGGCAGCGGAAATTGTTAAATGTCGCGTGGCGCTTATGATACTTTGGCCGGAAGGTGACGATAATGTTGAGGACGTCAAAAATGTGTAATATCCACTCCTCCAGGTGATTTTATTGTGAGAGTAAGCAAATGTCAGGATATTGAACACATTTACTAAAATCCTAACTCGTAAAAAAATAAAATGGCGGCGAATATTTTTAAAACGTCACGTGGCGCTTGTGATATTTTGGCTGAAAGGTGAGGAACTCTCCTCAAAGAGGGACCGGGACTCTAATCATGATGATTTCGTTGCTTTTCCATGGATGTAGCCACCCCGGGACAGCTACATGGATGTTCCCCGATTGTCCCAGCCGGTGAACGGAGGAGCGACAATTTCCCGAACATCCCGTAAAACGAAACTACGCCTTTTCCTTGCCGCAAGACTCGAGAAGATTTGTCGCTAGGCGTCGCCATGACGAACGACGGCCGGGAGAGAAACAACGGCCGAAAAAATTGGGGAGAGCGCGGAAGAATACGCTCATATAAATTATACACTTTGATAAATCGCGCTCGGATGATGGAGGCGCGGGCGCGGGCTCGGGCTTTGGGGGGTGGAGGGGGAGGGGCCGGGGTTTTTTGTGGAAACTTCCAAATCTCATTTCCTCGCCGTGACGCCTGGCCGCGGCCCGAGCCGCCTTCTGCCTTCGCGAGCTCAATACGTCACGGGCAGGATGAAGTCGGCGCTACCGACGGGAACCCGCTTTCCTCAGCGCCGCGTTCCTGTTCCGTTTGTCGGTTCCTCTTTGATTGGGTCGCCGCGGCACCGCTGCCGAGTTGTCCACCAGAAAACTAACTTCCAGGGTCATGACGTCATGATTTCAAGTGCTCGGGTCTTGTTGGAGTACCTATACCGCCGTGCAGAGGAAGAATGCCGTAAGAATATTCAGGATTTGCCAAATTTCCCTCAATAAAACATGGATTTTTGACGACATTCATGCGTATTTTTACAGGAAGTTTTCAGATATTTTAGATGAAACTGCGTACAAAATTGTCTGAGAATTTTGGAAACAATGATGAACAATTTGCCCAGTAAATTCGGTTCTTATCGAAGGAGACTTTTAACGGCTCAGACGGCGTTCTTCCTTAGAACGGAATGATATGGAAGTTACCGTTATATCCGTAGTCGAATAGTTATCGCAAATAACTCTCGTATTGCGTTTATTGCAATGCGAGAAGTATTCATGCAATCTTGTAGGCGTTAATATGCATCTGACGCCGATAACACTGTTAGGCGCAATGCGAGAAGTATCCATGCAATCTTGTAGGCGTTAATATGCATCTGACGCCGACCGCACCGTTTGGCGCAATGCGAGAAGTATTCATGCAATCTTGTAGGCGCTAATATGCGTCTGACGCCGATCACACCGTTTGGTGCAATGCGAGAAGTATTCCTGCAGTCTTGCAGGCGCTGATATAAGTTTGGCGCCGACTGCACAAAGTTTGGCGCGATTATTCGAACTCACGTTGGGATAATCGTGACATCGGACAATAGGGATGAAGCGTATTTTCGTTGGGTCGATCCAAAATGCCGCGATATTAGCGGCGAGATCATAATCAGGTTGATAAACATTTGAGGTTAGACTTTCGAAACTGATGCTGGACGGATGCGATCATCTTTATCAGGTCATTTCTAAACCCTGCTTTTTGTAGGATTATACTTTGGCTCCAATGTTTGCAAGAATTCCACCTTCTATTTATCTGGTGAGTCCCAGTGTTGTTCCGAACAATCATGATCGAGTCACAATAGAATACAAAACCGCTTGATCGCCCATTTTGGTTCGACTTATCATCAACAAAAATACGCTTCGGGGACATTCCGGACATGTCGGTAATTTTGAAGTTTGGTCATGGAGTAATGAATATTAAAAGCATATTAAATTAAATTTCGATAACTCTCTCATTAATTTTCGTGCATGACAATCTTGATGAGATAGCAACCGCAACTTACAATTGGACGTATTTCTGCAAAACAGAACTATGTGCGGGTGGGAAAGATATGGTGTGCTCGTGGTGAGCTGCACAAGAAACTATGTAAAAGAGGGCGTGACTCCCTTCGGCGAATTGGAAAATTGAGATTTTACATTCTGTCAAACGGAACTACGTGCCAACTGAATGCGGCAATCATGAGCCATGGTCATGTGCCATAGAGCTTTGTGGACAGGGCCAGTGGCGTGGCGTGAATTGCGATACATCGATTGTTATGCCATATAAACCTTTGATGAAGAATCAATTATTAAGGTGTTCGCTGCGAACACCCTGTTTATCGATCCTTTTCCATAGGTTTAAATGGCATAACAATCGATGTATCGCAATTCACGCCACGCCACTGGACAGGGCTCATGAGTTGAAGCGGACGACGAGCAATCGCGGCGGTGGTTCCGTCGCCGCTGACGTCACTGGCGCTTTATAATTCCCATTCATTCTTACGGCCCTCGACTAGCGAGTACACCCCTCCTATGTCTTTGGTTCCGTTTGGAAAAAATAAGTCCAATTAAACCACCAATCTCTAGAGAGAAAACTATGAAACTTGAATGGATCTTATTCACTGTTACTAATCTGTACGCTTAAACCGCATCCAAACGTGATTTGGTGACTAGCGCAGATGACTCATCATCCCAGAGGCGGAGCCAGCACTTTGGCAATATCGGATTGCCTACATTTAAACCTATGCTAAATAATCGATTCTTGTCGGAGCACCTAACTACACCAAGAATCGATACATTTCCATAGGTTTAAGTGGAAGAAAGAAAGACAGTGTTGCCAATTTGCTGGATCCGCCAATGCATCATTAATTTTTTATTTATATGCACAGGCGTTATTTTCCTGAGTAACGCACTGGCAACGCCAGAACAGCGAGCAAATGAGCTCGCCATAATCTTTTTTCAATATTCCCGCCCCCCTCGTCCCCTCGCCCCTGCGCACAATTTTCGCTCGAATTCCTCCAGCCCGGACCGAAATCGCCCCGTGTTTTCCGCCGGGCGAAAGCACTTGTAAAACATCTTCCCCGTCATGCCTTTCCCGCCCCCGCTCCCGCCCCCCACCCACGCGTCGGGAGGGGCGCCTGGGCGGATTTGGCTCCGGCTCCCAGGTTTATTGTGCTGGACACGGGGCGCTCGAGCCGCGGGAGGGGGTGGAGGGGAGGGGCGTCATATGGCCCTTTTCCCTCGGCGCTTAGGTGTTCGAGCGAACTTAATATTATATTATTTCGGAATTACAACATTGGCGGTGTTCCCGTTGTTCGCCGGTGTACACGTGTTATTCCGTCGGAGCCTTACGCTCGACATCACTAATGACGCGCGGCGTTGCCGACCTCCGAGTCCTTTCGTCATCTGGATTACATTTTGCAATAAGGAACCACTATTTCTGGCTCATTTTAGAAACAACATATATGCCATTGATTTCCCTATGCAGATACGTGCTTTTACGGAAGAGCTAGAGATAGTGGTTCCTCATTGCAAAATGTAATCCATCTTTGGTTAAAATAATGGAAAAATAATTCCTACACAAATGGATGGATTAAGCCGCAATAGGTCTGTCTGCATTGGGGACAAGTAAATATGTTTTTGAGACCCTGTATGCTATGTTCCCTTTAAATTGGATGTGTGGTACGCTTAAAGTAAGTTTAAGTGCCTTCAAATACTCACATAATATGCAACCCGAACACCTGCAAATCAAGAACTTTTGCATCCAACGCGCAATCCGCGCTGCAGCGCGGGCGGGCGGCAGTCCAGCGTGACACGCGCACTGGCGCCTACAAACCTAACTGGATACTGCAAGCATTGCGCAATGCGTGAAGTATCCCCTTAGGTTTGTCAGGCGCCAGTGCGCGTTCTGCGCTGGCAGCACGCCGCTCCGCTCTGTGTTAGGCTCTTATATTTAAACTCGTCGAGTCAGCGTTTTTTTATTCATGATTTTGAATTTTTTGCACACTCTGCATGGAGTGTTCTTAGGTATTTACATTGATGAAAAAAAAAATATGTATTAAAGGAAAATATAATGTGTGTTTTGTAAATATTAAGGGCAAATGTAATGATTTACAAAGCACTATTTTTTCAATTATATTTTGTGCTTTTACTGTGCTGCACCGTGGTATACACGCAGCCAAACGCTCAAAGTTGGTCGTATTTGACTCGATACTTATTAAAGCAGCCTTTCTAATTGTCTAAAATCGATTACTTATGATGTAACGCGTTACCAATTTGCGTGCATCTCAACTACGCTGATCGATTTTGAATTGTACAAACTAATGAGCGAATTTCTCTCTGAGTTTGGCAACTCTGCTCGAGAGACTTAAACCCCAGCCGTCCCTTAAAAACCGGAGCTCTTCAGAAGCAAGTTCACGAAAGAAGTTTCATTCGATAAGTTGTTCTACTTAAGATAAATTCTGCCCTTATCGAAGAGAAGGTACGCCATTTTAATCAATAACATGATTCAAATCGAAGCGGAGCGGGTGCGCGTTTCGACATCGTCCTGAAATTTAAAGCCTGTCAAGTCTTTAACGGGCGATTCCAGTCCCGAACTAGAGCGATTTCATCGGAAGGACTAGGAAATTGTTTCAGCCGAACACGTTGTTGCCAAAAACTGAAAGAATTGGTGAATTAGCCCTTTCCTTGCGCGAGGAGAACGAACATAGACTGATCTATGAAGAAGTTAGGGTCTGTAGGTCCTTCCAGCAAAATTTAAATGACCACCGTCACATGACGCAGTTTTTCAAAACGAAATAAACGAGCAAATACTTTTTTTTTAAGAAACGAAACTTGGAAAGCAGGAAAGTAAAGTGGTTGAACGAAAGCAGGTGACTTGTGGATATTCTGTAAACCGTTTTGAATTGAGAAACTCTGTCACACAACGACGTTGTGTTTCAGTTTGGCAATTTTGATACGCACCGGTAATATAACAATATTCTATTCTCATATTAGAGATGAGGTCAAGTCAACTGTATAACTACTTCCGCAATCCGCTCTGCGGCGCGGCGGGCGGCTGGCCAGTGTGACTCGCACACTGGCGCCTACAAACCTAAGGGGATACTTCAAGCAGTGCGCAATGCGTGAAGTATTCCGTTAGGTTGGTAAGGCGCCAGTGCGCGTTTTGCGCCGGTAGCCGGTAGCATGCCGCTCTGCTCTGTGCTATGCTCTAATATTTAAACTCGCGGAGTCAGCGTTTTTCAATTCCTGATTTCGAAATGCACACTCTACATGGATTGTTCTTATTTTAATTGATGAAAAAAAAATGTATTTCAGGAAAATATAATAAGTCTTTTGTAAATATTCAGGTCAAATTCAATGATTTACAGAGCAGTCTTCTTTTTTTCGGTTAGGGGTGCTCCAGATTCTCCTAGTTAATATGCGGTTTGTCAGGGGATATTTGGCAATATTGAAATGAAGTTACGTTCTTATGTGAGGAAAACGACGAATTCTTTAAAGCGAAAAGAAAGTGGGAGCGTGACAACGGCGCTCAGGTGATAGCGGGCCTCTGGAGAGGTGAGTCCATTTATTTGGCGGCTGTGGCGCTATCTGGGGCCTGGGCCCGGGCCGCCGTTTATCTCTTGATTGGGGAGAGCCGTGGCCGCGCGGCCCATAAAAATATCCCAAGGTCGGAGCAATTAAGTGAGATACGCTCGTCTGGGGAATCTGCGGACCATTCTCGCGGCACTAAAGTGTAATTTTACGGCAGAGGCATTGACGAATGAAAAACATTAGCCGTGCCCGAGTTTTCTTAATCTTCAGCGCCGGCGAGTTCCCCTCCCCACACTCCCGCCCCTCGCACGCCGCCAACCACCCCACCCCCACCAAACCACTCTACCGTCCACTGCTCCCTACAGCGTGGCCGGCTCAACGAAAATTGGATCCAGTTTATCAGAAAGGCACCGACCCTCATTTTTGAAAAACTTGAGTTAAGAATTTTATTGAGTTCCACTAGCCGTAAATTTTCTCCTGCCAAAAACTGAACGTAGAAAAACTAAAATTGCTTTTTAAAAGGAGGGGTTAAAGATTATTTTTTACAATGAACCATATGCAAGAATAAAACTTTAAACCTCTTTTTCTCAGCTTCAAATAAGTGTGAGTTGGTTCCTTTCTGATAAGCTCAGCCTACTTGTGCCCTTTGGATCGTTGTTATAGTCGCTCCTTGAGCAGTTCCTTTCCATAATAGGTCCTATATGGTTTATATGGTGATTGGAGGAGGTATAAAGGAAGCCCTCAAAAAAACATGGTGAAAAGGACAATCGGAACGTATTTATGCTGAAAGAGACTATGTTACATGCAAACCCTATGCTCATTGTTCCTTACAGCATAGCTACGTCCAATTTTGGCAACTTTAAAAAAAGATATTTGCAAGAGGTTACAATAATTTGCCACCGGAAATTGTGCAAAATATGAAAGAAAAATAACTACAATTTTGACAAACTTTAAGGTAGGTGCGAACCTACTTTCAAAATTTATAGAAACATCAAGGAGTCAATTGTATGAATTAATCTTAAAATTTAAAAAAAAAAACGAATCAAGATAATAGAATTTTTAGGAGACTTCACTTGAATACAAGTCCTGAGAATTATCCATCGTCCTGCTTATACTAAGTGGAAATGGCCTCTTTAAATTTAACTAAAACCGGCAACTTCAATTCTCGCAACTCCTTCCGATGAAGCTAGTTCGTTACTCACACATTAATTCCAGCTTACCCGCGAAACAACCCACGGAACTTACTCAGCAAGATGACTCCTGCCCAAAAGCCCCACTCCCCGATTTCATCCCCTGCAAAGTGCCCACCGCCGCAAAATTAGGGGCGATCTATCTAGATTTCTTGTAATCAGGACTAAATGAGGCATCCGGAGAGAGAATCCGGAAGCTACCCACGCGAGAATTTTTTGGTGTGCCGGCTTAGGCGGGCTGATTATTGAAATCGATAGACAAAGCGAAAGACAAAGAATACATGCGGAGTACGGAGCGATCCTGTTGGTTTAAGTAGGTGGTTTCTTGGAACTTCAAACCTCTTTTTCTTAATTCAAGCTTACCGTAACTTGGCACGTTTCTGTGAAGCTTAGATCAATTAAACCAAGCACTTCCTCTCTTCACTTGTACGACACGGAGGAAAGAAAGAAGACGTATTTAAAACGGCCTCAAAATCTATGTCGTTACATCAAAATAGAATCGCGAATCTAATAGGATTTTCCCCCTCTTAACTTTGATTCCGTAATCTTCTTACAAAACGTAGGTATTTCTTCAGAGGTTTTTCTCCAACGTTTCGCGGACTGATCTCCTCAGCTCGGCCAAGCTCTTGTTCAGGTACCTTGCAAGGGCTCTCGCCTTTTGATTACTAAATCTTGCTTGAATCTGAAACTAAACTAGGTCTTTCTAAAATGTTCATCTCATTTAATTAAAAGAGTTCATACTCGGATGATTTTAAAATTTCACTATTGCTGCATCTTTGGGACACAATATCATAATTGTCTACGATACTCACTTGGAGCCTGGGTAATAGCTAATGGATGGTCTAGCTGTATACGTCTTCTTGGAAATTAAGCAAGCGATAAGAGGTACTAGACTTCTGTTTCATTTGGTAAACGCACTTTTGGGAATTAGGTTGGGACTGCCAAACTAATTGCACAACTATTTGGTTAATAATTGTCATTAGGCTATATAATACTTCACTCGGTGAAAAAAGTGGTTATTTATTATCATTTTAGTAAAGATTATCTAATATCCTAAATTAGATTTATTAGATCTTTAACTTTCTCATATCCATGTATAATGTGAGTGTAATCGATGTATGCTAAATCGAATGTGTAACATGAAAGTAAAAAATTTAATCTTAATACTTACCTATATAATTTTTGTACAATTGGATTTTGGTTTATTACAATCCAGATGCAAATTATATCTCTCACCTTGTTTTAAAAAAAAGGTGTAAAATTTTGATGTCCTTATTATAAAGGGCAACCCCTAGAAATGGTGTTTTAATATAGTATGAGCACTGTCCTCCCTCCCCACAATACACTGGAAAAAAAACACATTGGATCTAGTGTCCAGATTCTTGAAAACATTGACAAGAAAAAGGACTCTTGATTCAAGCAGATTTAAGCTTAAATCAAAAGGAAATCCGCTCAAATTTAGAGGCTTGGTTCTTGATTTTAGCTTAAATCTGATTGAATCAAGATTATTTTTTCTTGTCGATGTTTTTAAGAGTCTGGACTCTTGATCCAATGTGTTTTTTTCCAGTGTAGGAGTTTGAGCGTTGACTTCCTAGAGTAAGTTTTAAAATACAAGGAAGATGGTAATGCGAGGTCTATGGAATATATTGTCTCCGGATTTGGGAGGTAGATCTTGCAACTTGGTGTCCCGGGAAAGATTAAATTCGGGGTGTAATCCCGGTTTTCGCATCGGGCAAAATTAGTCGGATGAGAAAGTACTCTAAATGAAGAGCGCGTGAGCGGAGGGAGATTTTGTTTTAATCACCTGCCGAGCACTGAGCAGATCTACCTCCGGTTAAAAAGTTAAGCTCATGTAGCCAATTTAGAGGGTCTCCACGCACGAAATCAAAACGCGAAAATCCAACGCACATCACGGCCTGTCCGAGCATGGCATTAAATGGCTAAGTGGCTGCCGGTTAGGAGGCCTTTTTTTATCGGGTCCCTCTCTCGCTTCGTTCACGATTCGCATATTTTACTTAATCTGGCGTCCTTGTGCATGGAAGAGTGCATCGGTCAGAATAATGGCCCGGTCCCGATTAGCTAAAATCCAATTCAGATACGCTGCCGTGTTAAGGAAAAACGTAGCAAGAGCATTAGAATGCTGCCAAATTTCTTCATTATAAATTTTCATTTTCAAGAGGAATTAAACATATTTTTCGATAAAATTGACAAGATACTTTTCTCAAGAAATTATTCCAAACTTAGAGGACAAAGATTTAGAAGTCCCTTAGAAAATGGATTTAACGAAAGAAATATGACATTGCCTCGAGGCTCGTACGGTATTTCTCTACATCAGGGCAAAACGTTTTTGCCGTAGAAGTTTTGGAGCGTACGAAGCAATCTGACGGGGCGGAAGCTTTCGAACTACATTTTGCAAAATGGAGCTACAAATTTTCGGCCATACTTAAAAAAACCTGTCCACACAGGGAAACTAGTGGCATTTACGTTTTTTTGTTTGAAATTAGCCAGAAATTGTAGTTTCTTATTTCAAAATGCAGTCCAGTTAGACTCCGACATGAGCCCTGTTATGCCTATATTCTTATGAGTCTCAGGGCTCATGTCTTAATACACATAGTTCTGATCAGCAGAAATACGTCCAATTACACTCAAATTTTGGAAGTTTCGTCAGAACTTTGGCATAAGAAGAAAACTTGAACTGGAATTTTCGTCCAACGGTCAGGGAAAGTCTGGGACTCTGAAAAAAATTTTTTACGGAAACCTAGCGCACAAAACACCTAAACCTAGAGTCCTTTTATAGAGAGAGTTAAGACAACACGGCTTATGGATGTCACAGTCGGGAATAAAATATTACACAGTTTGGACGTTTTTTGTAATCTTTGATCAACCCATTTCCGAATTCCTACCTCCGTTCCCTCTCTCATTCCATTTGTTCTTTGCCGTAATCTCAATGTCCCGGTGCTGGTGCCTACAAGACTGCATAGATGCTTCATGCATTGCGCATACGCACCGTAATATACGTGCAACGCGTGAAGTATCCTCGGTGGTGTATGCGCAATGCATGAAGTATCCTTGCAGTCTTGTAGGCGCTAATATGGGTGTCGCGCTGGTCGCACTGTGCTTGGTTCTAATATTCGAACGCGCGGAGGCAGCGTTTTTCAGCGTCCAATGTAATGACTACGTCACTGTACATCGAAGTCAAATTGAAAACGGAGTGATCGTATTGGCAAAAGCGGGTGGCTGCAACGGACCAATAAAATTAGTAAAATGCCGCAATCACACGCTGAATTTGGCAGCTGAATGTGGCAGTCAACAGTCAGAGCTCAACAGCTGAAATTTCACTAATTCGAGTTATTTTGATCCAAATGTGTATCAAATCTATTCGAATAGTTCAGACAAATCCGACATCATCGGATAGTCGTTGAGAATCGCTGCTGAATTTTGCGCGTCACGCGCGACTAACTAACGGCACCCACAAGAGACTCCATAGTTCGTTCGTCTATCCCCCCTTTAGTGTACGACAGCAATCCGTAACAACCAATAAGATCAGTCCATATTCATTTTGTCTCCTTTGCCTACCGTTCTGCCTACAGTCCCTTTATACTGAGAGTTAAGACAATCCCTCCTCATGGAGTCACATACAGGAATGAAGATTACACAAATTGACAGGTTTTCGTAATCTTTGATCGGCTCATTCTCAAATTTCTTTCTCCGTTCCTTCTCTCATTCCATTTGTTCCTTGCCGAGCCCGTAATTCCCTGGTCCATTCCAGACTATAATCTTTGCAATCAGTAAAAATGTAATCTTTACTCCCGTTTGTGACACTGTGAAGGCCTAAAATAGGGGAACCAATCAGAAATGGATTCACATTGTCTTGACTCTCAGCATAAAGGGACTCTAGCCGTACCCCCAATGTAACGGTTCATTCCAGTTTATAATCTTTGCAATATTAGTGAAACTGTAACATTTCTTCCCGTTTGCGAAACTGCGAAGGCCTAAAATAGGGGAACCAATCAGAAATGGATTCACATTGTCTTTACTCTCGGTATAAAGGGACTCTAGCCGTACCCCCAATGTAACGGTCCATTCCAGTTTATAATCTTTGCAATATTAGTGAAACTGTAACATTTCTTCCCGTTTGTGACACTGCGAAGGCCTAAATTACGGGAACCAATCATAAATGGATTCACATTGTCTTTACTCTCAGTATAAAGGGACTCTACCTAAACCCGATAAAACAAGGCGAGAGCACCGCTGACGTTACTTTTTTGTTACTCCAGGTAACCAGGGAGGGGGGGGGGGCTCTGGGAAAAGGCGGTTTCTTTCGCAAGACAAGATGAGAGGCGACGTTAGAGTCTCTTATCATAGAGCACGGCTGCTCTTGACTCGGGATTACGGCCACGGCGACATGAAAAGAAGGCTTCCGTCCTCGGTAAAAACCTAACATGTCCAGACTCGAGCCGGGGGGACTTGTGCGGTTTTCGCCGGGGAGGGAAGAAGGGGGCCGGAAGAGCAAGAAAACGAATACGTCGATCGATCATGGTTCGGCGTCTCTGGGCCAACTCGCGACAGTTAGGCTTTCGCCGTCTTGTTCAATCCCATTACACTCTTTCCGTCTGCCAACCTCAACGGCAACGGGTCCAAAACGCAATTTCCGTCCTCCGAGCCGGAGCCGGGCTCCATGTCAGTTTTGAGGGCTCGCGCCACCGCTATTGATGTCTCTGTTTGTTCACCCTCCCCCACCCCCGCTCCCATCCATAGTTTCCTATTCCTATCCCGCACCCGCACCCGCGCCGCACAGAGGTCGAGTCGATGGAAGAGGTCCGACAAGATTTGGAAACTTTAAACGCTTATAACTCCGTTTGAACAAAACTTTGAGGTTTAGAGAATGGTTTCATTGGTTTTCTCGTTAACTTTTCTACTAGGTCCACCCTTTAAAATTGAAAATGTGACGAATGGAGATGTTGCATGTGTGAGGAATTTGCGATTTGACTGTTAATTCTTATGTAAAAGTTCGCGAAAAACACTACAGTGCTGCTGGTTTTCTCTGAAATCAACTCCCAAGCTCAAAAAAAGCTCTCAAGTTGAGGCCAAAATGGTGGGGGTATCCCATTCCACCCTGAGAGTCCACGTCTACATCAAGAAAAACTCTCCATGCAAAGATAGGGAGCAAATACATTAGCATGGTTGCTGTGTTTTCAGTTTTAGAGTCCCCAAATAAAGTGGCAGCCTTGTCAATGTTGCTCCCTATCTTTGCATGGAGAGTTTGTCTTGATGTAGAGGTGGACTCTCAGGATAACGTAGGATATCCCCTCCATTACGCCCTCAACATTGAGAACTTTTTTTGAGCTTGGGAGTTGATTTCAGAGAAAACCAGTAGCACCATCGTGTTTCTCGCGAACTTTTACATAAGAATCACCAGTCAAATCGCAAATTTCTCACACATGCAACATCTCCATTAAACATCAAAATTTGAAGTTTTAGTTAAAAATGTCATGTCCGACCTCTCTAATTGACTCGATCCACTGTGCGCCGCCTCATCTCCCTCCGACGCCCAACTTATGTTTTAGCTATTCCCGGTTTAGCGGCTACGGATACGGATACGATTTGTTCCGCTCTTTCCGCAGTCAGCAGTGCTCACTCCACCCAGAGTGCGTTTAGACCCGAGTGCAAATAAAACATATTTCACCATCTCCAGAGATACTTGGAGATCTTCAGTGATAATCATTTGGACGTATTTCTATCAGACAGAAGTATGTGCAAGTGGGAAAGATGTGGTGTGCTTGGGCCATAAGAATGAATAGGAATGATAAAGTAGCAGTGACGTAGCCGTCGCTCCGGTAGTCATTCGTCGTATTTAACTCATGAGCCCTGTGCACAACGCTCTTGACACATGCCCATAGTTCATAAGTCTAGCACTCAGTCGGCACACAGTTCAGTTTGCTGAATTACACGGAGAAAAAAACCTCGTGCGTGGGACCCGAAGTTTAGGTCATATGGATCTGTTTCGGATTGAGTATCTGAACACTATAGGTCTAGCTGTCGAGGTTTGGATCACACATCTAATATTCATTTCTTACATGTGAAGTACTTCGGTTTTCACATCCGAACAACTTCGGTTCTCACATCCGAAAAGCTTCGATTCTCACATCTGAAGTACTTCAGATGTGAGAACTGAAGTTTCAGATGTCTAATCGGAACCTCAACAGCTAAATCTTAAGTGTTTAGATGCTCAATCCGAAAATTTCAGAGATCTATATATGACCTAAACTTCGGGTCCCACGCACGAAGTTTTTTTTATCCGTGTAGTCAGTTAGTTGGAAGCCTGTCGATTGGGTTCAAAAAGTGAAACACATCCAGCCTGGAAAATTGGCCTTTTCTTCGATGGTGAGGTGACTCGGTGGCAATGAGAGAGGAAAGAGATTCCATATGGAAGCAACTCGGGAACCCCGCGGTTCGGCCGTTAACTCGACCGCTCCCCGTGTTAAATTACTTTTAGCGCTTGGCATAAGGCGGCACCGCGCGGGGTCATTAGTCAAAAGACCTGCTCGCTCCTTACCTGAGCCCGGCTCCGGCCAGAGCAACAATTACCCCATAAATTACCGGCCCCGATCTCAAACTCCGTCCAGAGATGTTTTCAATTAAGGTAACTTCTGCCGGCCTACGCCTTTTCACCGTCGTGCAATGTATCGTCCCTCCTCGCTACGTCTAAAATTCCCTCGTAAAAATATACGAGCGTTTTGCTTCTCAACTTCATGACCTCATCCCATCTCGAATTATATTCCTAATCGACAGGTGGATGCTCCAAGAGGAACAATTTATTCCAGAGATTACACATTAAGAATCCAGGCCTTGTAATCGAAAGGAGGAAAACTAATGTTTGGAGGTCGATTAATGAGCAAATTACGGAGGAAAAAATCAAATAAAACTCACCCAATGATGGAAAATGAATGTCGGGGTGAGCACGAACGCCAAACGAGGCTCTATAGCCCTGGATAGACGATCAAATTCCCGAACCAATTCCGATCAAAGTAGCATCAAAGTGTCGGGAGTCATCAGTCTTAAACTCATTGATTTGCTTCATTTTAAAATGAAAACTTGGCAGAAATGTTTCCTGTGGCAGGAAATGATGAATGGTGGCACTCCGTTCTGATCTTACTTTGAACAAAAAAGTGCGGCCCGTCAAAATTTGATGGTAGACCACCAGTCATCAGCATGTCTACTTTGATCGGAATTGGTTCGGAATTTGATCTTCTATCCAGGGCTTGGGACTGTTGAACCAAGTGTTCAACGCACTGGCTTTTGAGTTGTTTTGAGCGTTGACTTCCGATAGTAGATGGAAGATCAGCGGCGGGACCCATCTGCAGCTGAAGCAAAGAATCGATTATTAAGGTGTTCGTTCCGCACACACTGTGTATCGATCCTTTTCCATAAGTTTAGATGACAGATCAATCTATCTATCGCAAAGCACTTCACGCCACTGTGGAGACCATACTGACTCTAAAAATACTAGAAATAACTTGAATTGCCTCTGAGTTGGGCTCTTACTTGACTCGATCTACAGGTTTAGTGTCGATGCTTACGTAGTGGACCCTGGAAGTTTTTATTCGATAATAATAAGTACTATGAAAAATTTAAAACTAAGGAACGCTGTTCGAAGTTTGTTCATTTTCTTCGAACCCCGTTCACAGAAATACGGAAATGCGTTAGGACGACTAAAATAGGACAATGAAACACAAATAATGAACGTTGGCTCAAACTTCAAGTCAGTCTCATTCTTTTTAGAAGGATTTGTTGCGAGAATTCCTCGGACGCTTCCAGGAAAGAAAGATTCTCCTTCCTCCCGTCCGCTCCGAGGAATTAATTAATCCGCAAAAAATCTCCTTCTGTTGTCGTGAAAAATCCTCTATATTTTGAGCAAAAAGCTTTTTTCCCTCGGGAATATTTTGCGCTTGGTGTGTTTAATATTACAACAGTTTAGATACACCCCCTCCCAATTATTTTTCATTAAATCTTACAAAATACTTGTTTGAAAATAAACTGGGGCCCTGGTCTCATTGAACTGAGCGCAACAAGATAACAGATTTCCTCATAATGTTTTTACGTTTCTCCTTCTTTTTCTTCTCCTTCTTCTTCTTCTTCTTCTTCTTCTGCTTACGCAGTACAATTCTAAAATAGGGCTCTAATTCATTTCCCTTCAACGATCGAGAGGTTTTTCGAGCGTTCCTAATCGGTATCTAACAGTTCTCAAAAGTCGGCAACCCGTTATCTTTATAATGGGCCTGTTGCATGCAAGAGATACAGCCGCGCGAATAAACTTTTTTGAGGTTAAATGACACGAAAATTACGATGGTCACATTGAAAAAGTCTGAAATACACTCCTTACTGCGCAATTTGCGTTGTTAGGAGCGCGCTTTTTCAAATTTCCCGCGTCCGGGGGCAGTTTTCTAATCACCGGAAACGAGCAAACGGCGGGCTCGGTGATTTCCGGAAGATGCCGAGGCGTTGTTGTTGTTGTTATTTTTTCCTTCAGTTTGTTTACAAACCCAACGTGATCTCTTATGGTGGTCCTTATACGCTTAATGCGGTAACCAAATCGATCAACTTTTAAATATCCAACTCAATCCTTCTACATTTCATTTCACGATATCACGAGCTCCGATGTTTAGGTTATGTTGTCAGTTTAAGTTGACCGGAAATAGCCGCGAGATGCCGTTAATTGTTCCCGTTAGAAAACTGCCCCCAGACGCGGGAAATTTGAAAAAGCGCGTTCCCAACAACGCAAATTGCGCAGTAAGGAGTGTATTTCAGACTTTTTTAATGTGAGCATCGTAATTTTCGTACCATTTAACCTCTAATAAGTCTATTCGCACGGCTGTATCTCTTGCATGCAACAGGCCCATTTAAATCTATCATAAATAGCCACGATATCATTATTTTTATCCAATAATGACTCATGAATGTTGTGGTGAGCACTTTATTAGAAGAAAATTAGGTTAGGATTGATAAACGATTTGCTCAACTCTTTGGTCATCGCAGTCATTACCAGGTGAATCTGAGTATTGACTTCCGATTTTACCATTTAGTGACTTTTACACTTTTCTTTTTTGACTTTTTCAGTAACGAGTGAGAAAAACTCACAAAAAATTTTAGTAGGAACCGCTGGTTATAGAAAACCAGCATTTCTGAAAATACAACACGACTGAAGACTTGCGGCGTCGCGACCCGAGTTACGCATTTTTCGACATTAACCGTCGACATCGTCACTTTCCGGCCAAAGTATCACAAGCGCAATACGACATTTCCAAATTTCCGCCGCCATTTTATTTTTTACAGAAAGAGTGTTGGTTGAATATGTTCGAAAATTTCACTGAATTTTATCGGCAACACGTAGAAAATTCAGTGAAATTTTCGGACAGCTACGCTGAACAATTTCTCTGTAAAAAGATGAAATGGCGGTGGACATTTTGAAACGTCGCATGGCGCGATTCCCGAGTCAAGAGCCGAGAGCGGGACTTGGGTCGGGAGGATGGCGCGATGCTTGAAGTATTCCTGCAGTTTTGCAGGCGCTTCTCAAGATCGTTGGTCGCGCAAAGTTTAAAATTTCTGGAATTGCATTCTGGAAGAGATTTTTAAAATTTTTACCGAACGCCGCATGGTGCTTGTGATCCTTGAGCCTACACGGAGAAAATTCAGTGAAATTTTCGGACAGCTGTAACGAACATCTTCTCTGTAACAAATAAAATGGTGGCGGAAAGTTTGAAAACGTCGCGTGTGATACATTGGCCGGAAGGTGACGGATGATGTTCTTCCTTGTGTGTGAGAGCGGTGTAGAAGTTCATCAGGACGTGCGAAGTCGGAGCAAAAGTTAACGGGACGACCGGGTGACGACGGACGGTCAAGCGGACCCGACCAGAAGAGCGAGGAGAGGCGAACGAAGCGACAATTTAAAAGATGTTAAGATACTTAACATTTTCCCCCCCTCTCGGCGGCGATCGGCGACGCAGGGAAAAAAATGTTTGAGGAATTCTTGTTGAAAGTAGATCCGAGGAAATGGCGGGTCATTTGGACTGAAGTATCCGAGGGTAGCCATCAAGGGATAGCCGTCATTATCTGCCGCGAGGACAAACTTGAGCGCCGATGTCAGTCAAGAATCGCCCGCCCCCGCCGCCCCGCCGCCCCGCCGCCCCGCTCGCCGCTCTCAACTTTCCCGGGCCCGAGAAGTTTCTGCCCAATATCCCCCGAATGCTTTCCCGCTGCTATCCCTTATTTATCATTATTATCTACTATCTCCCGCTCCTTCCCCCGCCTCTCCCTCCGCGCCCCGCTCATACATAGATTCATAAACTCGGGGAGTGGAGCCTGACAGAAAAAAAGCGGTGTCCATTTATACGTTAGTGTTTTCTTATCCTATTTTTATTGGTTTCATTGAGGAAAATTCAATCTCCTGATTTTTCGCCATTTCCGCC
>NW_017547184.1:5476492-5562493 GCF_001854935.1 Bemisia tabaci | reverse complement strand
CCCCCGAACTCACTTTTTCGCTTTTCTTCCTAAATGTCTTTGTCTCTCGGCCGCGGAAGCGGGAGCAAGACGTGCAAGACTTGCTCAATCTATCATTCAAACTGGGACAATTTCATCTTTTTCCCCCTCTCCTTTTTTGCTCGATGCCTCCAGCAGGCTGATTCTTGAAATCGGTAGACAAAGCTATAGGCAAAGACAACAGGGATATAGAGGGATCCTCTTATTGGTGGAAGCGGGTGGTTGTAATGGACAAAGAAAGGTGGGTAATAGACTGACTAACGACAAATCACGGGAGACCCGATAGTCAGCCCATCATTTTCTCCCTCGGTCTACAGGAGCCACCCATTTCAACCAAAAGGATCGCTCCATACCCCCGACGTCTTCTTTGTCTATCGCTTTGTCTATCGATTTCAACAATTAGCCCGCTGTGTTTCTGTTTTGCCCGCTGTGTTTAGACCACTGGTTACATTGCCATAAGGTCCCATTTCCCTGTTTTTAGAACGGTCATAAGTGTGAATAAACCGTTTTCGAGGGTTCATTAAAATCAATGCCGAGTTTTTAGGTCTAATATTAGCCAAGATATCGCCGTTCAAACATTACGGCGTAACGGGCCGTCCATAAATTACGTAACGCTATGGAGGGGGGGGGGTCGAGGAGAACGCTACGCCATTCAGTTTTTACGTGTTAAAGGATAGGATACAAGAGCGTTAAAAACTTCACAGAAGCAACCAACAGCAGTTATCTGTCTTTGACTATTAACTGTAGACTATTTTGTATGCAAAGTTTTTGTTAGGCAAATTTCCCGAACAACAGGGAATGATATTTCACCGCGAAAAATCAATTCCTATTTTCAATGTCCTATTGATTATCTCTTGATTTTCCTGCTCGCCTATTGATCTGAAGAAAATTGCAGGGGATTTGCGGGAAGTCGGCAATATACAGGGGTAAAATTCTGACTTATTTGGTTTTTTTTTTTTTTTTTTTTTTTTTTTTTTTTTTTTTTTTTTTTNTTTTTTTTTTTTTTTTTTTTTTTTTTTTTTTTTTTTGGATAAAGTTGTGGATTCTTTACCGACGTTTGTCCATAATCCTCTTTTTAAGGTTTTGGCACACGAGAGCAATTTGCAGAACCTCGGGTAAGCTTGTTCCGGGAACAAATAATATCTCGGCTGTACCTTCTTCCGCAAAAGCCAAGTTCGTTGAATGAATTTGTTCTGTTTCGCGAGTTTTCGTTCGTTGCAATTTCTACGTACTGGAAAGCGCGGTTCGCAGAACTTCGGGCGAACTTATGCCTGGGCAAAAGTTCCCCGTTAAGCTTTAATTTGTTCCGCGAAACCCTAGTTCATGCAACTAATGCGCTTAAACTATACGCTCGTGTGGACAAGGCTTAACAGTAGTTTTTAGGGTATAATTTCTGATTATTGTGGTAGAAGGAACTGCACTATCGCGGAAAGACGAAGAGCAAGATGTCAAAGGGGGTGTTACTTTTTTAATGTAGAGATTTTGTCCAACTCCTCTGATGAAAGTGTAGACCTTTGAAACCACAAAAACTACGAGTACGCTGAAAAAGAACCCTGGAACCTGCATTGCCTTGAAATTTGACGCTTCAGGAAATATTTAAGGACACATTTAGTGGGTGTCTACAAGTTTTGTGGGTTCTAGCACGTTTTTACCGAAACTTTCATGAAACATACAAGTCTTTTTCAACCCCAAAAATCAATCCTCAAAGTATGGCGCATTAAATCCCAGACAGTGGCGTGCCACGATATGCGATGAATCGATTAATGACCCTTTGGAACACGTATCAAGGATCGATAATATGGGCATTCGCAAGAATCAAGTCGATAATCGATTTTTCACCATAGTTTCGAATGAGGAAACATCGATTGCCGATTATCCCACGTTTCCGAACACTGCGCCTGCGGCTTGTGAGTATCTTGACTCAGCTCATGACGCGGCGGGTCGACCGATGCAAGGCATGCTGCATTTGCCAATCGAACGGCGCAGCTCCACCTCAAACAGCAAATTTACGACGCTCGAAGCAATATTGACACTCGCGAAAATTGTTTCCGCCGATCTCGTATTCGTCAGCTTCACCACCTCAAAGCAGTGGCGTGGCGTGCTTTGCGATATATCGATTGATCTTTCATTTAAACCTATAGAAAAGGATCGATTAACAGGGTGTCTGCAACGCACACCTTAATAATCGATCCTTTACCACGGATTCAAATGGAGAAATATCGATAATCGATCATTCACTCCACGCCACTGCCTCAAAGCTCCTTGATTGCACTCTATTTGGACTGGAAATGGGTTCGGTGTCTCAAATCTCGGACCAGAAGCTCATGATGATGTCATTGCATATCCTGAATCACTGTGCCCGGATGCCAGGAGTAAGCAGCGATGACGCCATTAAACTTGTACTTTGAGGCATGAAAGAGGCTATTCCAGTAACACGTATAAGAAACTTCGGGGGTAAGGGGTACTAAACTTGCCTTATCGGGTCTTGGGAGGAGAAAGGAGATTAAAAGCAGCCTTACGCGCGAATTTGTGACGAATAAAATAAGAGGAAGTTCCGTAGATGGCATAGGAAATATTCCGGTGAATAGAAATCGACTAATCATCACTGCCGTGCTGAGAAAGAACGCCGTATGAGCCTTCAGACATTGCCAAATTTCTTCTATCAAAGCACAAATTTGCTAAGAAATTCGTTAATATTTTTCCCCTAGTTATTCAGAGAATTTTCTTTCCAATCGGATCTAAATTATCTGAAAATTAAAATTAAAAAAAAAAAAAATTCACAACTATCCTTAAAAACGAGCATTTTATCGAAGGAAATTTGAGAACGCTTGAATATTCATACGGCGTTTTTCCTAAGCACAGCAGATCAGCACGTGTTCTCTCCAGGAAAAATTCCCCGTAGTGCTCCTTACTCGCTCACGATGCAAAGCCACATCCGTATCTTCATCCAAACGACTAATATCTTTCCGACCCTCGGAAAGTCTTTTTTAATTTAGGTTCGAAGCCGACTCCCTCCCCCGCCCTCTCCGTTGCTACCAGAACATGATGGGCATTTAAAAATAATTAATCACGCTCGGGAGAAACGCCTATCACCGTCAATAAAACCGGGACTCCGCTCCCCCAACGCGTTGAGCCAACAGGTTGCCTGTCGTTGCTTTTCATGGGCACAGTCTCCCTTATCCCTCCCGCTCCCTATAAATGCTATTATACGCACATTACGGGGACCATCGAATATTCGATAGGTATCGATCAGAGACCACGCATTCTGGAAAGCCTCCACCGTTATGTTCCGCACAGGAAAAAAAAATCACATTGGATCTAGAGTCCAGACTCTTGAAAACATTGACAAGAAAAAATACTCTTGATTCAATCGGATTTTTGCTTGAATCAAAACAAAATCCGCCTAAATTAAGAGGCTTAGTTCTTGATTTAAGCTAGATTCTGACTGAATCAAGAGTACTTTTTCTTGTCGATGTTTTTAAGTGTTTGGACTCTAGATCCAATGTGTGTTTTTTTTGCCAATGCACCGTTATGTTCCGTGTGGTGTATAAGTCATTTTCGGAGTCAGCACTCAGATTTACTTGATGATGACGAGCGATCTGTTTCGCAAATACCTAGTTTGATGAAAATGTTTTACGAACAGTTTGATCGGAAATTTTAAGACGGAGAGAGATTTACTGTTGGATCAGTAGGAGTCCTTTTTTTAAAAGAAAAACTCCTCTTGCACGTTGTTTTCTTTATTAAATGAGTAGCAATTATTGCATATTATATTTGTGAAGTCGGCTAATAGCTCAGCCTTTTTTTCCGCATTATGAGCAGCCGAAAACCTAGAAATCTCGTCCTTTTTAAATATGCCAGTCCTCAAACAGTGATTCTGTTATTTTGAGGAAATTTCCTGTCGCTTCGAGAGGATTGTCGGTTGGCTGAACGAGAATTCCTGCCATGGCTCTTCGGTAAAAGCACCTATCGTCCTATGTGCATAGAAAAGCCGATGGTATATATGGACCTCATTTTTCAATAAAGAACCACCATTTTTGGCTCAATTCAGAAGCGACATTTGTGCCATTGGTTTCCCGGTGCAGAAATGTGATTTTATGGTACAACCAGAGATAGTGGTTCCTTATAGCAAAATTTAATCCATAATGCAAAGTAATATAGTTGCTTATTGCGAAATGTAGCCCAAAACAGCCGTAGGTGTGTATGTCAAAGGTAAGGCAATTTTTTTAGCGGAACACAGTGCTTTCCCTGAAACTGAGTCTTGAGTCAAAGAGACGTGTAAGATGTCATAACACCATAAGCAACAATGCCTTATGCGCACTGACGATTGGAAAGGCAATAAGATTCTGTCGTGTACAGCTGGAAAAAATATTCATCCAGAGACTAATTTTCTGAAAGCGAAAATCCTATTAGGAGCTCCCTGCACTACTTACAACCAATTAGACGAGCGAACTTGGAGCGTGTTTTAAGCTCATCGCTTCATTGCAACGTGCCATGGTTCCTCTGCATAGAATCCCACGTCAGGCTCCACAAAGATAATTAGAGAACTAATAATGTCGGAATATATCCTCAACTGCCTCTTTGCTTGGTTATGAGTTTCATTTCAGCTACTTTTTTCCCTTTTTTCCTTTTTTTACCTTTTTAGTGAATTAAAAGTTGAATCACATGTATCGTCCATCGAGACTTAAAATAAATAATATTATGATAAAATGTCTTCTATTTCTTCCGGTTTCTAATGTGTACTCATCCGCCACCCATGAATTCTCACTGAAAAAAAAGTATGGTAACATTTACTATGAGTCTACTTGATTTTTTACACAGTGATACTATTTAGTGGAAATAACCAGAATTATATCAATATTCATCAGAACTCTAGTGATTCTTACCATAGTATGGTATATGCCACCATAGAGTCTGGTGTTAATTACCATATTCGTGTCACTGTGTCAGAGATGGTAAAATCTACCATATTTTTTTTTTCAGTGTATGATCCGAGTTTGTCAGACGATGGTTCAGCATTTGGACTACTTTCAGCGATGAAGAACAATTGGATTACATTTTGCGATAAGGAACCATTATCTCTGGCTCTCCCATAAAAGCACATATCTGCAAAAAGAACCCAATGGCGTGTATTTTGTTTCTAAATTGGGCCAGAAATAGTGGTCCCTTATTGCAAAACATAATCCAATTATTCCTAGCTCATATTGGAAAGTACGTGTGTGACATTAGTTTCCTGACGCAAACAAGTGCTTCTATGAATGAGCCGGGAAAAGTGGTTCCTTATTGCAAAATGCAGTTGCATTTTGCGATTAGGAACTAATATCTCTGTCTCATTTTAGAAACAAAACGAAAGCCCTTAGTATCCCTAGGAGATATGTGCTTTTTAACACATGCTACAAATACTGTCTCCAGATTACTACACGCAGGCCTCTTGTCATGATGGAGGTGCGTGTTGAAAATTATCGGTGATTTTCATGTTTTTCAGGCGAGGGACAGCGGCAACTCGGGGCGCAAACCTCATTATGTGAGCGATGTCATGTTGATGCAAGCCTCCCCCGCCGACGCGCACCCCTTGCCACCCCTCGGCCGCGAGTAAACTTACGTGCTGCGGCGTGCGCGATAAGCGACACCCCGGCCCGCCCGAGGCGCTCGCGTCCCGGACTCCCGGCCCGCTGAAAAATAGAGCGGAATTTGTTACCAAAGCCACGACTGTTGCCAGGCTTAGCCCTCTCCCGATCGAGCTGTTGCATCGTCGCACCGTTAGCTCGGTGTCGAGCATGCGCGATATCAAAATTAGACAGAAATCGTGTCCTTCCGGCCGAAGTATCACAAACGCCGTGCGACGTTTCAAAATTTTCGCCGCCATTTTATTTTTCTACAGAGAAATTCTTGGTTGAATCATGAATCCATTTGAAAATTTCACTGACTTATTTCGGCAACACAAATAAATCGACCTAAACCCGGGCAACGACTTACAAAACTGTTGTAAGCTTCTTTTTAGGGCACAAGGATCGCAGAAACATGTTTTGATGATTCCAGATCGTCACCTTCCGGCCAAAGTATCACAAGCGCAAAGCAACGTTTCGAAATTTTCGCCGCCATTTTATTTTTCTACAGAAATTCTTGGTTAAATCCGTTTGAAAATGTCACCAACTTTTATTGGCAGCACAAAAAAAGTTAAGTGAGATTTTCGAACAGCTTCGTTGAATAATTTCTCTGTAAATAGTGAAATGGCAGCGAGAGTTTTGAAACGTCGCACGGCGCGTATGATACACTATAGCTGAAGGAAGACGAAATGCGTTTTCAAGATTAGCGTGTTGCAATGAGAAAAAAGAGGAGTATCGACCTAGGAGACAAAATCTCTCCCTTTTAGTTGTTTGAATATGCAACATAGGATACCGCAGAGCATAAATAGTTGCACCCGAACCATAACCTAACGTCGGCATTGATTCTTAGTGATGAACCAAGTCCTTTTGAAACATTTTGGGCTGAACAACCATATGTATTGAAAATATTAGGATGCGAGCCAATACGCTGTGATAATACATAATTTAAATTTATTACTCACATTGGGTAAATGCCGAGGTCTTTCAGTTGCACAGAATTTTCAGCAGATGGAAGAGGCAAACACAGCAATTCTAGCTAAATAATTTAGGAGACAATAACTATAACTACAAAAATATAAATAACTTAGGAATTAGACGTTGAACACGTTTCATCAAAAAAAGTAGTAGTACATAGTACTTGTGTATCAAACAAGGTATGTCACTGATTGTTGATGATTGCCGATGCTTCTATGTTTTGATAAAGTGCGTTTTGATAACAACTCATACTTTACGTGCAAACTCCTATATTATGCATACCATTGTAGTCATAACTGTCTCCTCAATCATGGAGCTAAAATTTGTTTGTTTGTCTTTCCGCATTGATGATGATTCTGTGTAACCGAAAGGCGTTAGCATTTATTATAACCCGATGTGAGTAATAAATTACAATTATGTATTATCACATCGTATTGGCTCTCATTCTAATATTTCCAAGTTCTCGGTTAATCTAACAAAAAAAAGTAACTGAAAGTAACAATAAACACGGACATTTCATGTTGAGTATTTTTAAGAGGGGAGGATCGCGGATAGAGGGGTCGTCGCTCGGCGCACAGTGGATCGAGTTAGTCAGAGAGGTTGGACATACAATTTTTGACTAAAACTGCAAAGTTTTATGTTTATTGCGTCATATTTTAAAGTTCAAGGGGTACAATTTGAAGACAATTTCTCGAGGAAATCAATGGAACCACTTTTAGAACCTCGAAATTTTGTACGAACGGAGTTATACGCGTTTGAAGTTTCCAAATTTTGTCCGAGCTCTCCTATCGACTCGGTCCTCTGTGCGGCGTCCGGGAAATTCAAACAAGTTGTAAATACCTGAGACGGAGTCAGGAAGAAAATGGGACGATAAATTGGGATCCGAGTCGCCGAGATTCGGAGTCAATAAAAGTTGATTCCCCGCACTGATCGGAACAAATTTTTATGGCCGGGGCTTCCTGCGTCTCAAGAGGACTCGACCTCCTAAAGACGTACTTAGAATACCCGCCGCTTCCGCACTCACTTCCTCCGCGAGCTACGCTGCCGTTTCGCAACCGTCTAATGCCCCCTCGTCCTTCCTTACTTTGCCTTCGAGTCTCCACCTTGGACAACAGGTGTCCATAGAGAAAAAAAAGGAGGTATTTGCATCTTGAGGTTTGTTCACCCTGTGACGTAGGTCGGTACAACCTAGCCGGCGAAATCCGGAATTCGAAGTATGAAAAACGGACCTTAACGTCCCATTTTTTTGCTTAAATCAACTCATGATATAATTTCAAGCACTTTTTATAGAATGACTTTTTTTCCATAAATTACACCATTTCCAAGAAAATCGATGAGAAAAGTCGCTGTACCGACCTACGTCATCAAAAAAATTCCAAGATGCCCGAAACGCAAACACCTCCTTTTTTTTCTCTATGACAGGTGTCCTACTCATTTCTTTTTCACCTGCGATAAGATCCAATCAATCATCACCTTTGTGTTCCTCTGGGCTCATGATCGAAGTTTATGGACAAAAAGAAAATTTTCGCGATCGGATATCATTTACCGAACGAATTGATGAGTGCTGAGAGATGCCGATGATCGGTGAAAGCAGGAGCCGATCAAAGTTCAGAATTTTTTTTTTAATGAAATTAAGAAGAAAATACGAAAAAACGAAACACTAAAACGCAGCAAATTGTAAACACGGTAGATTTGAGTTGACAAAACTCAACAACAGAAAGAAGTGACGAAACAAAAAATCTAGTGAACGATGAAGTTTCTGACATCGATTGCATCAATTCAAAAAACGAATTCAAGTCCCGAGGTGAATTTGAAATTTCAAATTGATGGCTTTCAACGGTTTCCGGTGAGACCAACGAAGAAGTCGAATATCATTAAAAACATTCACAATCGTCGAATATCATTCACCGGTGAATGATATTCGATCGCGAAAATTCGCTTAATGAGAACAGATGGAAAATGGAGCTATCGTATTGGTTTAAACGGGTCATTGTTATAGAATAAAGGGTCAAAATGATAAACTAAGCACAAGGTCTCTCGTGGGCTCCGTCAGGTAGTTTATTGCAAATACCCCCTTTGTCCATTACAATCACCTGCTTCCATCAAAAGGATCGCTCCATTTTTTTTTCATTTTTTTATTTTTTTTGTCTCCTCTGTTTAAATCTTTGTCCATTAATTTCAATAATTAGTCTGCAGCAGCCTCAAATTTGAAATTTTGCATCTGTCAACTGGGCAGGAGTAGACACCCAATGACCATATTTTATCTCTATCTAATCGGTCATTCGCCCTTACTACGGGATAAGTAATTTGTCTGACGATAATTTATTGTAAACAGCATTTTTATCTGCAACAGGGGGAAGAGGTATGAGAAGACAGACGGATGGAGCAAACTTTTCACTCTTCAAAGTGGCTTGCGTTTTTCCGTGAAGTAGGCTCGCTAATTCCGGAAAGGCAAATTACAAGGGTGATAACGGCAACTTTGTCGGGTCTCTTTTGCTTACATTGACGAAGTAATGTGCAACTCGCGTCTACACGAATAAATGTCACGACTACCGCTTTCTCGATCCCTATCTTGAGAACTCATCCCTGGCTCATTGTGAGTTCATTCCCGGTCCCATTATTTCCCGCGACGAAGTTATCAAACGACTTGCCGGCGTTTCCTCCGGGATAATTCTGCCGTATTCGCCGCTGTTGGAAAAAAAACAAATTGAAACCACTTAGCCCCCCCTATCGTGCTGGTACTATCAGCATTGGAGGATTAGGCGAGAACATCTCCGATTTATCTAGCAAGATCATGTGGACCACATTTTGCAATGAGGAACTACTATTTACGGCTCATTTTAGAAACCAAATATATGCCATTCGTTTCCGTATGCAGAAAAGTGCTTTTACAGAAGAGCCAGAGATAGTGGTTCCTTTTTGCAAAATGCAATCCATATATTCCAATGAATCGTGGTACGCTATACACATTCATCTCCTGGCCAAAGTATCACAAGCGCCATGCGACTTTCAAAAATTTCCGCCGTCGTTTTATTGCTTTATAGAGAAATCGTTGGTTGAATCTGTTTGGAAATTTCACTCAATTTTATCAGCAGCACAAAGAAAATTCATTGAAATTTTCGGACAGCTTCGCTGAACAATTCCTCCGGGAAAAAGTAAAATGACGGCGGAAATTTTTAAACGTCACATGGCGCTTAAGATACTTTGGCCGGAAGGTGACGATGTACCGGAACCAGGGTTCAAGTATTTGGATACAACTATTGAAGCTTGTAAGCGTCCTTTTTTGCCTATTCGCTTAGATGAAGGCTTATCATTTTGTTATCCTCCGCTGCCATGACCAAATATTTCCTCGTTATCTGCGATCTCAAAGATCACGCAGAAGCAAATATTTTCCTTAACGCGAAAATAAAATAAACGTATTTAAATTAGGAGGAAGTGTATCTTTCATGATACGGACCTTGAGACCTATAATAACTTATGTACTAAGGTCCCCTTCTTATATCGATTTAATATAACTGTTAGAGAAACGTACGAAATTTTAGCGCTGGAGCTTGGAGGCTGGTTTGGGCGATCTATGCCGGCATACATGATAAAACGCCGATAGTAACATTAGGGCGTAAATGAAATTGATAGACAAAGCCATAGACAAAGAGGACATAGAGAAAATGGCAAATGAAGCGATCCTTTTGGTGGAAGCGGATGGTAGCAATCAACAGAGGGGTTGAGTAATAGACTAACTAAAGGCAACCCAAGAGAGATTGTATAATTAGTCCATCATTTACCTCCTTAGCCTATAAAAACCGCCCATTCAACCGATAGGATCGCACTATTTTCCCGTTGTCTTCCGTGTCCATCTCTTTATCCATCAAATTCAATATAATCAGCCCACTAAAATGGAAACGCATCGATCCGTTCACGAGGAATAAGTCTTTAATTGTTGTAATTTTAGCCGGGGAAGATGAGAAAATCCACCGGCTATAATACGTTTGATTCGTTCTTTTTTACTCCGTTCAAAATTACCGAGAGGCAGGATCCTACGCTTTTAATAATGGAATTTATTGGATATCGAAACGCATTCCGAACATCCTTCCTCCGTCTGCTTTTAACGAAGAAAAAAACATTAGATATTAATTTACCCTTGGATCAAAATACCAACGAAACGGGAGAACGAGAATTAAATTAAGGATAAGCTAATCACGCTTTAATGAAGAAAATAAAAATAATTTTAGAGAAAAAAAAACAATTGGACTGAACCCAGCGTTTCCTGACTGCTTAAAAATCTCCACGATTTAAATTCTGACAGAGAGATCGAGATTAACAGCACCATCTGGCGGCCGTCTCCGGAAACAGTTCATTGAAAACTCACCGGGCCAGAACCAAGAGAAAAAGAAACCAATATCATATTATTAGGATGAAAGTGAGCTGTGTTCATAATCGAAAATCCGGGATTACTATAAAAACTTCGGGCAAGCCGGGAGATAGGATCTTCCAACTTCGTAATACAAGTTCGATTCGGCCGAGGATGCCAGATTTGGCGACTAAGTGCGGATCTTTCGACCGCTTCAAAAGGGGGACAACACTGATTGTCAGTCATCTGGCAACAATGGATTCGGGCGATCCCGCAGATGGAACTAATACAATTTATAAGCTCCCCCTCCGAAAGTTTCGTAATTAATCATAAGTGAAGTTTATAGCTACAAAGTATATTTATCATGCTAAAATATTCACTCTTACGCCGTCTTTCGTTGCTCCGCTTTGAAGTTTCTCCGGCGCTTGTATTACTTTTTAATAGGGTTATATAATAATCATTAGCCTAATTTGTGAGGGAAAGTAGTGAAATAAAAAGAAGAACGATGTACTGATGCTTCGGAGGGGAAGATCCTCATCAAAAAGAGTTACCTGGTTCTTTGTCTTGCGCTATACCTGACAGAGGAGCATAGATTTATTTATTATGGATTCTTTTTTTCAATTTTGACGACGGGTCTGTCGCGCTAGTCATAGACTTGTCCTCCGGTCGATTTTTAACCATCCAAACGATTTCAAGGAGTTTTTCGGATGATCAGTGGCAATTTGACAAAGAACGGAGGCTTCGTTCGATAAATTTTCGGGTCAGACGCTTCTGAGCCCGTTTTCTCAGAACTTCATGTTTGCACTTACTGCTCTCTTATCTATCACGACAGCACTGACCTGTATTCCGAGTGTCTTACAGGGGAGTCGGATTTGCAGCAGCATTGCACTTTTCATGAATGACCCCTTAGGTCCCTTTTTATTTGATAAAGGTCGCATTTATTTGGTAAGAAACTTGCCGATTCTTTAAAAGGCCTCATGGGGCAGAGGCTGCTTCCCACCTGGTAAGAACTTTCAAATCATTCCGGACAGCTACAAAGCTTTCTCAGGATGGGCGTTAAAGCGTGCGATTGCAATAAAATCGGAGTGCAAAAAGTGCGATCGGGTCGGGAAGTCCATTCACGGCTCGGAAAAAGCTTACGGCGTAAGAAAAGAAGGGGAGGGGGGGACAAGAAAAAAAGGAAAGCGCGGCGAGGAATATTTATTCAGAAAAATATGAAGAGACTCTGACGGTCCAATTGGAGGAGGGAAATTAAATTACGGGCCCGAAAATGAATATTTATAATGAGAAAATACGAAAACACCTGCTTGCCGTTCCAGATTAAAAGGAAAAATTGCGAGGTGAAAACCTATTCTCTATTTTTCTTTCGGGTCCGAGTTTAGTTCGCCTTTCATTTTCCTCCTCGTCGCTTGGCGAGCTCAGACGGCGAGATTGAAGAAAGGAGGGGGGGGGGGGCTTAAATCCGTGCACCGTCAAATTTTCGCGGTGACTTGGTTAATTTATCTGCGCGGAGGCGAACTCGACTTTCTTCAAACGCGTTTTGCCATTATCATATTGAAGAAATTAATAAAACGAATTCATCGAATACTACAATATCAACCTACAGCAAGTTAAAAGTCACCAGGGATTTCGTTCAGTACTAATAATCTTAGTTCTTCTTTACTGCGTTACCGGTATAGCTGATGATGACCGAACGGACTGAAATTCGTCCAAAACGCTCATTTTTAATGAACATAATTGAATATATTATTTTGAAATTTTCATTAATTTTATTACCTTGGCAAACAGACAATTTTTGACAAAATATGTTTTGAATATACCTCCATGCATATCTAAGAATAATGAGTTAATAATAAGGCTGGTTAAATGATTTTTAGTCCTTAAATGGACATTCACGTTAAAATTTTGAAATATTTCTTTTAGAAAAAGAGTCAGTACACATATTACTATAATAATACTTTGAATCTTAAAGTCGTGAGGAACATGAAGAGGTACAATACGTGATATAAAATCTGAGGGTAGCTGGGTGAATCTTTGCTTTGTTCGAATTCTCTATTTCAACAGTCATTGTATTTTCAATCATAAACTGAGAGAGAGTGTAGGTAAAAGCTCTCTGTAAAACTACGAATGGTTTCAAGGATAATTGAATGATCTGTTTTATTGTAAAAATTGAAATAGTGCATTACTTTATGAAAAATACGTACTCAAAATTTTGAAAGTCGAGATAGTTCGATGCATGCGCTAATTCCCAAGTCTTCATTATGAACAGCACATAAAACTGTGTTAGCCTTCAAACATTGCGACTATATGCGTAACTTCTTACAACGAAAACTCCTTACGTGTCTTTTGCTCGCTACGTATCAGATTATTCAGTTAATGCGTCCAAGTGACTGCCCTTAATCCATTAGACTAAAGTTTAAAAGCAAAAGCATCGCAATTATAAAAGACCAATAATTGAAGCTTGAGAAAATTTAGATGTTATTGCGCTTGAATGTAATCTCTTTAACTTGATCTTTCGAGCCAAAATATTTAATTTAGCTTTGGAATACACGATGCTGAAATGATTTTGTAGAAAATGTTACGAGGGGAATAAAATGACGCCAAAAAGCACTCACCGGCTGTTGAAATAGTCGGTGAAAATTTATCAGATAAAATTGTGACTCACCTGAAACAGAGTAGAAAATTTACAATTAATTAACAATTAATAAATAATTAAGGCGAGATTCTGGAAGATAGTAGTACCTATGAGTAAAAATCGGATAGCTTCACACAGCGCTATGATTCCCTAAAGTATCTGAAAAAAAGACTGACTTTAAATTTCAAAATTTTCCGATTCCCTCAGGATTATTCTAAAGAAATCACTGTCCAAAAAGATCAAAATACCCTATCTTTTACAGGATACTTTACTTTTACTTGATCACAATGAGGAACTGTAAAAATCAAAGCTTACAACTCGATGATGGCTATTTTGATGATGTGAATGTCATTTTCATCAGATCATTCTTAATTGCAACGTCGACGATAATGATGACATTTACGTCATCGAAATGACCATCATCAAGTTCCGCTTTGATTTTGAAGTTTCTCAGAGTCATAAGTTAAGAGGAAAGTAACATTGCAATACTATGTGTCCTAAAAAATATCATAAAACAGACACGACGTAATTTTTATTCGGGATATCCATAACATTTCGCTGAATTTGAGGAGAAAAATCAACGCAAAGAAGCACTTTTTAATCCAGGATTCATCATGAGGCACTAATTTGAGCCCCACGTTCAACTGAACGTTACAAAAATTTCTTTAGGGGTTCAGACTTACTTTGTGTGTGCGTTAAGAGGGAGAACTGCCATGATATCGAGGAAAGCAATAAGGGCATGCTGGGATGAACCTCGAGACAAATAAAAGTATGTGCTAACCATGGCTCATACATAAATGCACTTACAGCTCTCTTCCTTACCACAGCAGAGAAAGTTGGGGCAGAAGAAACGGGGGGAGGGGGGGGGGGTAAACAATTCGATTTTCAGAGTTTCGTATTTATGTTAATGATATCAAAGCCCCATAACCGACAGAATGTGACCCGAAAATGCCTCAATTGGCATCTGCGAGACTTGTTGGACACTGCGCTTCCTTGCTCTCGATACCCCCGCAGAAGAGGAAGGATCAGTGAAAAAGGATCAACGAGAACGGGAATCATTTTTCTGCCTCGTCAAAAACAGATATCATACGAGCGAGGCACGGCTGAAGGGCCATAAGTGCCCGCTCAAAGGGAAATCGTAACTGCGTGAAAACCGTGTCATTCAAATAAAGCGCGCACTTCATTGGGAAATGAAAAAGCGAACAAGATCAGCTTATTGTAATTATTTTCGTCGGCTCATGCTCGGATACACCCTATAAACAAGCACTTACTATCAATCCAATAAACCCCCGTTTTATTCCGAACGCCCGAATTTCCATCGAGGTAAATGACAGAATAATGAGCTTTTTCGTTTGATTCGAGAGCGGAGCCCGGAGCTCGACGAAAGAGCGTACCTAGACACTCGGATGAACCCCGCGGCTCATACGATCATACGAGCGATATGGCTCAACCCGACTCGCGGTTATGCTGTTATGCCCGGAGCGCCGAGGAGAGCCAATAATCCCCCTATCAGCTGCCGGGACATATTTTTCAGCGCTCTTGCAAATCGAGTTGCGAGCCTTTCGGTTATGGCTTTTTATTTTATTCCGTCGGCGGACGCTCTCGCAGCTAAGTGATATGAATGGAGGTCGGTCTTTGTTCTCCTTTAATCGCCCGCGGATGCTGCTGGGAGTTTCGCTCCGCCCGGGATCGGATAAAAATTGTTTCGCTCTCATTATCCTCGGATTTGGTATCATTCAGATTTTAATGACCGGCTTGATGACCGGCACCGTTCGGCCCGCCGATAAGGAGAGCTTTGACGGACACTGTAGGCAGGTGTTCACACTCAATTCATTTTCCTGTTTTCAGGAATATGAGAATTGTGCGATTCCATCCACTTTTGCTGGACGTTTAATATTCAACAAAAATTATATGAGACGTTCTTGGAGAAAAGCTTTGCTCTCTTCCTCCAATGAGCTTTTCCAGTAATGTTTAATTCCTGAATTTCTAAAAACTGGAGAGTGCGCAAAGTTCACAGAAATGTCTCCAGATTTTTTTTAAAAAATATTAATTAATATACTTTATCGAAAACCGAGCTCAAACGACGCAACTTTGAGCTTGTTTGTCACGGGTTAATATCGTTCAAAAATCGAGGAAAATTCCCGCAAACTTTGTGCACTCTTTATATCTCAGAAATGGAGGAACTAAACATTACTAAACGAGCTCATCGGGCAACTTTACGAATTTGCACAAATTAAAACGAACACGCATTGTATTTTTATGGCAAAATAAGTTATTTTATTCGACACTCATGCATACATATTACATATTTGGGGATACAATTCAGTGTCAGCCTTTCAATTTCTGTGTTGTAAATTATACATCAACTTACACGATCTGCACAACATTCCAGAGATCATACGTCGCCAGCTCTAAACGCGCACTGACGCCTACAAACCTAAGGGGCTACCTCACGCATTGCGCAATGCATGAAGTATCCTCTTAGGTTTGTAGGCGTCATAGTGCGCATTTTGAGCTGCCAGCACGCCGCGCCGCAGCGTGCCTGTTAAAATGTGGGCAATTTGACGGTTGGCACATAGTTCCGTTTGCTGAGTTTAAAATCCTGCTTTTCAATTTCTCCAAAGGGTATCACGCCCCTTTTTACAATGGTTCTTTTTGAGCTTCCTAGAGCATACTCCATCTTTCCCACCCACACATAGTTCTGTTTCATAGGAATACGTCCAATTATTCCGGGGGGCCAAGCGAAACTCCACCACGCCAACTTTTCTGACGTTTGAATTTCCCCGATATTCCCCGGTTCCGGCAACCGCGACTCAAGGGAGAGGAGATTCGGCTCGGAGCCCGGGCGTGGAGGCTTTCGATGAAATTCAGGTGCGCGTCTCGGCGCGGTGAGACGAGTCGCTGAATGACGGGGGGCGAGGAGGGTTTCCATCGTGGAAGCTGCGACTCTAGATTTGCACTGATACAATCAATTCTCCTATTAATTTCGAGGCGGCTTCTCCTCGCCGATTCCGACCGCAATCTCTCTCAATCTGCCTCGCAACACGGCTAGGCGCGGCTTCCCAAAGCGTAATTGGCTCTGATGACAATACGCCCCGGTTGCCGGCTCGCCCGACCGTCATGCTCCGGGATCCAGTAATCAGGTTCGAGAAACAGGTCGATCGATGAGAACCGCACTATCGTGCTAAGGGAAAACGCCGTATGAACCTTCAGGCGTTGCCAAATTTCCTCAGATAAAAACGCAAATCTCTTGGTGAACTTATGAATATTCTCTTCCCAATTTTTCAGATAATTTTGGTCGCAATTTCACCTAAAGATTCTGAAAATTTATAGGAAAAATATTCATGGCTTTCCCAAAAAATAAACATTTTATTGAAGGAAATTTGGCAACTCTTGAATGTTCATACGGCGTTTTCCTTAGCACGGCAGAATACACTAGAGGGTTGCGCCACCTGGCCACTACACGGCCCAACCCCTGGAGAACGCTTCGCGAGCCGAGCCCCGGTGGACCGAGGCAATGGAAGAGGTCGGTCATGAATTTGTTTACTCGCATTGCAAATTTCGATGTTTACTTTGTCCAATTTTAAATTTCAAGGGATTCTTTTTGGGGAGAATTTTGAAAGAAAACCAAAGAAATAAACCGCTTTTAAAACTTCGAAAGTTTGTTTTAGAAAAGTTATATGCTTTTAAAGTTTCCCAATTTTGTCCCACTTCCCCTATTGACTCGTTCTATTGTGCGGAGAAGGCAGAGGCGGAGCCAGCAATTTGGCAACACTGGATTTCCTCCATTTAAACTTATGCTATACAATCGATTCTCGACGGAGCACCTGGCCCCTCCATGGATCGATACATTCCCATAGGTTTAAATGGAGGAAATTCGATGTTGCCAAATTGTTGTATCCGTCGTTGATTCATCCTACCATTGTAACAGGACCCATTTCCATTATTTTTGATAATATCAATAGAATATAGTCCTTTGTTGAGCCCGCTTTATTTAGATTTCTTATATAACGTGATCAAGTTGCAAATTCGATTATTTAAACAATGTTCATTTTCATTATTTTTCACGGTTTGTTCTAAAGACCATTAGGGCCGATTTCCATAATTTTTATGACTATCGATACGATATAGTTCCTGATGAGCCCGCTCTATTTAGATGAACCCACGTGGGCCCCGAGAAGTGGACCAGTGGCGTGGCATGCTTTGCGATTTATCGATTGATCTGTCATTTAAACGTATGGAAAAGGATCGATATACCGGGCGTTTGCAACGGACACTCTAATAATCGATTCTTTACCTCTGCTTCAAATCGGGAAATATGGAAAATCAATCATTCACGCCACGCCACCGAAGTGGACCTTAGAAGGCGCGAAACGTCCCCGGGTAGTTGAGCCTCGCGTGAAGGCCAAAAGAAGTACCACCGTATATAAGCAGTTTCGTCCAGTGCGTTTGACTGTTAAAAAAAAAAAAAATCATACTTCGATAAAAAGTGAAGTTGATTTAACAAGCTGGATGTAAAAACAGCGTGTGAGAACTCACAAAATGCTGAATTACTCATTACAGCAGTTAGTTTTAAATCTCGACATTGCTAAAGTAACTGCTGTAGCGGTTGTTGATCCAGCATTTTGAAAGTTCTCGCACACTTTTTTCCCATCCAGAATGTTAAATCAACTTCACTTTTTTTTCGGTGTAAATATTTTCCAGAAATACATTTTTTACCTGAGGAAATATGACAATGTTTGAATGCTCATAGGTGGTTTTTCCTTAGTGCGGCAAAGTTAATCACCGATGCCAGGGGCGGGGCTCAGGGCTCATGTCAGAAGCTGAAAGTGAATGGTGGGGCGATTTCTGGGATGCCGAGGAAGAACCGCCTAAATCCGCGGGGAAACCAGCGCGGATGCGCGGTTCTTGCTCGGCGCGGCGGGTTTCCAATCTCATTTGCATGGACCGTCCGTAACCATGGCGAGGCAAAGAGAGAAATTGTTTCCTGTGTTTTGCATAATTAACTTGTCCCGTCATCGCGGGGCCGGGCACAAAACCCGAACCGAACGTATGTGATACGCCGAGCCTATGTCGAAAATCATCGCTTTCTAAAGGCCTCGCGCCCCGTCTGTTTCAATGGTGTTCGGCCATCGAGCCGTGGGTTATTAGCCCAATATCCGCCCTCCGTGCTCTTTGTCATTAGATTCATAGCCTAAAAAATTGATCGGTGAGTTTTCTTTGTGTGCCAGTCTCGAATATCCGCGAATCGGATTATTTGCGGTCGACTAAAATGGGACTTCGGATAATTTTGAGTGTAAAAATGATAGTAAAATAGAAAAAATTGCAATTAAATCGATGAAGGGATGTGAATTCGCCGTTGATCAGACACTTAAACTAGTTTTCCATTTAAAAAATACTGTATGACAGGAAGTCTACAACGTCGCAAACCGAGATACGTGGTCTGGTAGTTTCACCAGCGACATGCGCCGCGGCGGCGCGCGCACTGACGCCTACAAACCTAAAGGGCTACTTCACGCATTGCGCAATGCTTGTAGTATCACCTTAGATTTGTAGGCGTCAGTGCGCGTTTTGAGTTAGCAGCGGCAGCACGCCGCATATCACGTATAAAAAAGTTCATATTCTCAGATCGCATGAAATCAAATTCTGGCAACAAAGAAGCGCCATTATTGTAGAGTTTATGACGAAGGACTGAGGACTGAGGACTGAGGGTTATGACGAGGTGACGAAGTCGTCTTGTATTCCTCCGAACTATCAAAAACGACATGTAACGTTTCCAATTTCTTTTGACGACTTTTGTAAGGTAACATTGATGAACGAAATTATCAAACAAATTCGTTCATCGGTATTATTCGAAGAAAAGACAACATAAATTACGCAACCTTAAATGTCACTTTCGATGGTTCGGAAGGGTACAATACGACTTCGCCACTGCTATGTTTCTTCAAGGTAATACGGTTGTTCCAGCGTGTGCGTCGGTGAGCGCTAGAAACAGCGGCGCACCTTCAATTTTCAGGACGCAACACGGACATCCACGGAACACGAATAGTCGCATCCTGGAGCCGTGATCGATCTGTCCATTGGAAAAGACTCCAACATAATTTTTACTTCTCACTGTACGAGTGAGTTACTTCTGAAGCGGGAGGAAACATAACAGAAACGAGCACTTTACAAAAATTGCATTTTTTTTTTTTTTTGCCGTATTTTATGAATTAATATGTATTTAATGATGAATCAAACTTCAAGTTACTTTATCATATCAGTTATGCTGAAAAGAATTGAGAAATGTTTACTTTTTAAAACTGAACTAAACTTTTTTAAAAACTGAAATATGAAAGCGTAACCCTGCCGTATCAGTTACCACATCTTAGGAGTTAACCCTGGGGATTGAACATAATTTCTGTTGATTTGTGCTAACAGAATAATGAAGAAAGTCAAAACTTCAGAATTTGAAAAATAGGATTCGGCAACTCAGCAAAGTCTACGCAAGGCTTTACCTCAAACTAAACTTTCCCCTCGAGGCTTCCATAGGAGCTCCATGCATTTGGACCGGACTTAACCAGATTTTCAACCAATATTTAATAAACTCCTTTCGGAAAACTTTCAGAAAAAATCATCCACCGATTTTTCTGTATACAAATACAATTCCAGGTATATTTGTCAATTGTGTATTGCTCTTGTGACATTACACGCTGAAAGGGACGATCTGCAAGTTGCTGCGAACGGCGCGCGGCGGATCGAGGCAAGTCGATGTCAACAGACAGAGCGCATTCCATCACTTAAATTGCACTTGGCGAATCAGCGGGGACGAATTATTGTTGATTCTGCTTCATTTAATTATTCCACGTGACTGCGGAAGCTATTCACTCCGCTCGCAACTACTTATTTTATTGTTTCCTTCATTGCCGAGGATTTTTAATGTCCGACGTCTGTATCATCGTGGAACCTCCGTAGTCGCCGAGCTACATTCAGCTTGTTCATTGTGAGACACATTCCTCTTTACTCCGGTTATTTATTTCAGTGAGGATAGTTGTCGTCTATTAACGAATACCTCAGAGGGGCGGAGCACAGTGGATCGAGTCAATCAGAGAGCTCGAACATGACACTCTTGACTAAAACTCCAAATTTTGATTTTAATTTCTTCACATATTAAATTTCTAGGGGTGCATCTAGAAGAAAATTTCACGAGGGAACCAATGGAACCACTTTTAGAACCTCAAAGTTACGTATAAACGGAGTTATAAGCTTCTGAAGTTTCCAAATTTTGTCCGGCCTCTCCCGCTAACTCGAAACCTCTGTGCGGCGTGTCTTGGCAAGACTTTATGGAGGGATTCGTACTTGTGCATGCAATCGCACTGAGAACGTCGAGACAAGCATTAATTGAAGTGTTAGACTGAAATTGCGTTATGTGTGCAAAACTTCAAATGGACAAAAACATGTGCAAAAGTGAAGTTCTTCCCTTTGGGAAATTGATCCTTGCAGGAGAATTAAACACACGAGATAAAACTCTTACATATATCTGCATTTCACCAAAGTTTGTCAAACTATGTAATGTTTCTTTCACATTTTTTTATTTTTTGAGAGGGCAATTTTCTTCACCCCATGCAAATTCTGGCTTCCAAAGTCTGAGTCAAGTTTGAGTCAAATTCTATTTTTGACTCAAGATTCATTGAAATTGCCTTTTTATGGTGCAATGCAAAGGATCTATTTTACTCTCTCTTAATCACGGTATGTTACCTACAAACCCCGATTTTTAGACAAACCTAGGTTTGTCAAACGCCATGTCGGGCAAACCGCGATTTTTTTTTTTACCGCAAATATGACCGTACCACTGAACTTTTTTTACCATGGAAAGGAGCTGCTTAAAAAATGACCAAGAACACGATCTCATCTATTCCCTCCGCGCTATTCCACGACCACATAGCGCTGTAAACACCTGGACTGGACCCATGAGACATAACTCAATTTAGATAGGTCTCCGGAGGGAGGGCACTACCCTCGCTCAACGGAGGGTCATAAAAATCCGTGTCGATGACTAGACGCTTGAAAAATCGAGCGAAACCCAATGGATCGGAAAGAGGCCAAATAATCGCTAATAAACCCGCGGAGTGGATGGAGATCGGCGAGGGGGGCGGGGAATCGGCGGTTCCAGCGGAAATTATTTCCCGGGCCGGAAAACCTTCAATCGGCTAAGAGTACTGCCGTGCTTAGCGAGAACCCCTCAACCCCAACGTAAAACCGATGTAGATACGCGCTTTTGACATAGCACGGCAGAGTAAGCAGATCCTCATTGAGCGCTCTCACCTCAGCGGCAAGCAATGTAAACAGGGCCGATTGTTCGTGCTGCGTGTAGAGCACGACGATGCCGACTTTAAGCGCTAATTAGCTTTCCCCCGGCCGGGTCGAGCGGTTCTTCTCCGCGAAACGGCAACCCGGCGGAGAGTGAGGTGCTGCCAACCGGCTAATTTGAATTCTCCCAAGTTCAACACAGCTTTCCGCAAAATTTCCCGGTGTTTACTTTTCGTGAGTTTAGCGGTTTAGCGGCCCTCCCCGGCGGCCCCGCCGGCCCGGCCTGATTGGCCCCCGCTGGAAGTTGTAAATGCGAGACGGGTGTGGATTCGGGTTAATGAAACCGTATTCATATCGGCGATTTGAGGGGTTTACAATGCGGTGGCTCAGGAGTAATAAATAGATGCGAGAGAGCGACTCAACTTCGGATCCGGAAGTTGATGGCCGGACCGCCGCGATTGCAAATAAGAGTTTACGGGTCCCTCTCCTTAGCGCTACCGACTTGGAGCTCGTTCCGCAGAAGAGCGTTTCGAGTGTCTGCATAGGGAGAGTATTGCCGGGCTGGTGCTCTTCTCTAATTGGTCCAACAGTTTCGGACCGTAAATCGACTTTTGAGGACTAATCTGCCATGCAATGCAAGAATGCCGTAAATCCATCAAGATTTACCCTCATTTTTTGGAACTTGACACTTTATAACGTAAACACTGTTTGTTCCGTGCACCTCAAATTTTCAAGTTAAGTTCTTGATAGTATTTGCGAACGAATTCTGTAAAAACAAGGTCCCAAGGTACACAAGTTTTTCTGCTATGATACGTTGTTTCCAAAAAATGTAAAATGGCGTATATGGTGTTTTTGCGTTGCATAGCAGTAATGTACGTCTTATCAAAAACAGTTCGTGTTATTGAGGAAGGGATAAGTGGACCGCATTTTGCAATAAGAAACCACGATTTCTGGCGTATCCATGAAATCACCTACCAGGGAAGTTGAAATAAATTATGTGGTTTCTAGAATGACTCAGAAATATTAGTTCCTTATTGCAGAATGTGGTTCAAATAATATCCTCACAGAAAAAATGTATTTGTTCTCGGCGGGTGCATAGTGACAAGGTAATAAAAGTAAAACCCTGGTGCAGTCATGCTAAGGAAAAATGCCGTATGAACTTTCAGGCGTTGCCAAGTTTCTTTTGACAAATCAATAATTTTCAAGAAAATTAGTGAATATTTTTGTCCCCAATTTTTCAGGTAAGTTTGCTTGCGATTTGATCTAAAAAGTCTGAAAATTTCAAAAAAAAAAAAAAAAAAAAAAAAAACATTTTATCGATGAAAATTTTGCAACTCTCGAATGTTCATTCGGCGTTCTTCTTTAGCACGGCAGTGTACTCTCCTTACATGGGTAATCTAACCTTAGAGAACGACTACGCATACTGCCGTGCTAAGGAAGAATACCGTATGAACATTCGAGAGTTTCCAAATTTCCTTTGATAAAAACCGTATTTTTGACAACACTCATGCACATTTTTCCTTGAAATTTTCAGATATTTTGGATTAAATTGCGTACACAATTCTCTGAAATTTTAGGAAAATATTATTCACAATTTTCCCAGTGATTTCGGTTTTTATCGGAGGGAACTTGGCAACGTCTAAAGGCTCGTACGGTGTTCTTCCTCAGCACGGCAGCATAGGATCTTTCGACGCGAATGCTGCGCTCGGCAACCGAGGACGTCGGTTTCCGGGGATCCGTAATTTCGTTACAGATTCCGGCGATGGAGCGTTGCCGCGGAGCATGAGGAAAAGACAAAGTCGGCCAGGGCCGGAGCCTCCTCGTGGAAATCTCGGAATCACGGGACGACGTCATTTCCCAAAGGACGCTTGCAATTTCATTCCGATGGTCCCCCGCCCCCCCCTCTTCCGCGTCAACCTTCCACCCGGCCCAGTTCACGCTCTCACACTTAGCTCTCATCACTTAAGTATATTGCCTACGAATTCCCGTAATCGCTTCGCGCCCCGCAACGAGCCGAGCCGAGGGACCCTGCAACATCCGTAACTTCCACATCGAATTGTAGTCAATTAATTGGAGGCAATACTTACTCCGAGCTCTCTGCCTCCGGGAATTTTCATTCTTGTCCGAGCCAGTGCTCCCGTTTCCCGGAACTAGTACCAAATTCCGGAACTTTTGAGATTTTCCTGAATTGTCCTGGAACTTTTGAAATTCCCGAAATGTTCCGGATCTTTTGCATGTTCCGGGACTTTCTTGGAACTTCTGAAACAATCTAGAGAGAATCCCGGAACTTCCGGAAAAATCTAAAAAGAATCCCGGAACTTCTGAAAGCATCTAAAAAGAATGTCGGGACTTTTGAAAAAAATCTAAAAAGAATCCCGGAACTTCTGAAAAAGACCTGACATTTGTAATTATGTATTTACACTTTTTACATTATTCCATCTTCAATTCAAAGAAAATTAATTGCGACTGTTAGGACGTGATTAATGTAAGCTAAACTAGACGTTACAGTTATTTTCCTGCTTGAAATGCTTTCACTCGCATTGAAAGATACCCCAAGCACTCGAGGAGATTTTTTACAGCACGCCCTCTCTTTGCCAGTGCTGCCGTTTGAAGGAAAAATGCCGTATGAACCTACTTGATAAAACGCGATTTTCCTGGTAAACTTATGACTATTTTCCTCAGAATTTTTCAGATAATTTTGTTCGCAATTTCATCTAAAGATTCTGAAAATTTAGAGGAAAAATATTCATAACTTTCCTCGAAAATAAACATTTCATGGAAAGACATTTGGCAACGCTCTAACGTTCATACGGTGTTCTTCCTTAGCACGGTAGAGTGGTGGTTCGGGCTTGATGAACCGGGTTCAGGTTCGGGAGCAAAATCATGGGTAACGAGAGGCCCGTGACGCAAACTCTAATGTTTTCTATTACTCGACGCGGGACCTCATTCCCGGAGGCTCCCGGGGGTGGCGGGCGGGAGCGGGGGGGGGGNGGGGGGGGGGGGGGGGGGGGGGGGGGGGGAGGGGGAGGAGGGCTGCGTTTCCGTTTAAGTCACGGCAACATTTGTCAATGAGCTCGAGCGGGGAAATTTCGCTCAATCAAAAGAATAAATGATGAGACAGGGCTGTCAAAATAAATTGCAAGAATAAAATGCAATTTGGGGGCATCCGAGAGACGTGAGCCGGGTGCGGTGGGGGTGGAGGTAGCGGGGGTGGGGGTGAAGGTGGAGGCGGAGGGGTGGAGGTGGCGGCGGAGATGGTTCCAGTTTTTAAGCTGTCAGCGGAGTCGCGCCACGATCCCAGTGCACGACTGTTGCCGCATCCCGCACCGCCAAACGTTCTGAATCGACTCAACTTATTTATGCTAAAAAGAACTATGTGCAGAACACTAGAAAAAAAACACATTGGATCTATAGTCCAGACTCTAGAAAATATTGACAAGAAAAAATACTCTTGATTCAATCGGACTTTTGCTTGAATCAAAACGAAATCCGCTTAAATTAAGAGGCTTGGTTCTTGATTTAAGCTAGATTCTGATTGAATCAAGAGTACTTTTTCTTGTCGATGTTTTTAAGAGCTGGACTCTAGATCCAATGTGTTTTTTTTCCAGTGTGTGCATAAGAATTGTAAGTAACTTAATTCTTTTTAGCATAAACATGTCCGACTGGCATTCTAACAATGCAGGAAACCTTCGATTTGCGTTGCATTTAGGACGTAGATGACATTTACCGCACTGAAAAAAAAGATAGGTAGATTTTACTATTCCTTCACGCTGTATCTCACACAGCGTTAATTCAGAGTCAATTCTGCCAGAAGAAAGGTAAATGTTACTATATACTGGTACAGGTACTGGCACTGGTACTGGGTACTGGTATTCCTTTGGCAGAATTGGCCCGAATTCACGGAATTTGACCATTCTTTCACGCTGTGTGAAATACAGCGTGAAGGAGTGGTAAGTTTAACCAATCTTTTTTTTCAGTGCAAGAACACCATCAGAGTAGAAAATTGCTTTCCTCGTATGCATAATCTTTGTTTAGAGATAGGTCTCATCTATCAAGAGGTATACCTTGACTCCGAGCCAATTTCCAAAAACCTCTTTCGTTTGGATTCGTACTTGGTCCAATACGACATCGCCAACCTTTGCGGAAACTCTGATCCCACCTTCACGGGAGAGATTCATGAAAACCCTATCAAAAGGCTGTTGCTGCACTAAAAAAAAGTTACGGGGAACATAGACACACCGTCTATTCCGGGCTCGGAGGCCGAGAGTTCCAGGCGCTGGAGCCGTAGCTTCGACTGCTCCAGGTGCTACGCCCAGAACGCGGACGTTATGTCTAAGTAGCCCGTAAGTACGGCTCCCACGACCGGAGTGTTTTTTTTTTTCTGTGTGACATTCGACAACGATGGACTAGGAGGTCTCGGGTCCGAAGCTCGACACCGGAACGGAGCGGCAACGGGCCGAGAAGTGGGAACGAGAGCGTAAACCAATTTCGACAGTTACCAGAAATCCCTCCTTTCAATTACTTTACCTACCTTTTCCTATCGGGTGCCCTGCTACCCGGCTACCCTACCCGGCTACCGTGCTTCCCTTCCATCGGCCCTGTGCGCTCCTCGCAATCAATCTGATACACCTCTCTTCCCTCCTCGTCCTCCCTTTGTCGCACAGTGAGAGGATAACATAATATCCTGCTTTCGAATCCCATGTCACGCAACACATTTTGGCGGTTCGCCAAGCTGACGTCATTCCAAGGCCGTGGTAACAGATTCAAAAGTGAAACTTGAAACTCGGATAACTTTTATCCCCCTATATGGTCCGAATTCATCAGAAAGGAACCAACCTCCTAATTTTCGGAAAAATTGAGTTAAGAACGTTTTTGAGTTTCACTACTCGTATATTTTCTCCTGCCAAAAGCTGAAAGTCTAAAAGCAAAAATTTATCTTGTGAAAAGAGGGGCTAAAATTTATTTTTTACATTGAGCCTAATGCAGGAATTAAAATTCAAACCTATTTTTCTCAGTTTCAACTTACAATCAATGTGAGTTGGTTCATTTCTTATAAACTTGGTACATTTCTTCTTCCACCTCCAACTTGTATTTGGATTATGAGTTGCTATGTCTTGGCTTTCTCATGGTTTCTTTTTAGGTACTGCGAGTTAGACGTAAGGAGTCCATTTCTGATTAGCGGACGTATTTTAGGCCTTCACAGCGTCACAAACAGGGGAAAGTTACATTTTTGTCGATTGCAAACATTAGGAACAGGAATGGACCGGGGCATTAGGAGTACGTCAAGGGACGAACGGAATGAACGAGGAAACGGAGGGAAAAAATTCGGGCGAACGAGTTAATAAAATATTACGAAAAACGTTCAAACTGTGATAATGATTTTGCCGTTTGTGACTTATCTTATCTCTTTGATGAAAACTCGAGACTATCTCGACGCATTTAAATGGTAGCTTGAAATATGAAACTTGCAACGTATGTTTCATGATAAAGAAAAGAAAAAAAAAAAAAAAATGGCATACTAATCCCGCAAACTAAATGCAATCGCTACTTTTCAAAAATGCAAGAATTAATTGAATCAGTGAGAACGAAGAAACATCAACTCGGTAACTCAAAAATGCTCAATTTTCATTAAAAAGGGTCATTTTTCATAAGGGCCATTGAAGTTAACGCATCTGTTCCAATTTGGACCTTTAAAGCGTTTTTAAGTACTTGTCTTTTGGCACCGAACATATTTTTCTTAGACTAACTTCTGCACTTTGTGTGCAGTTTTGTGTGTGTCTTAATTATTTTCATTTTTTCGAGTTGGTGTGTTTCCGTTCTCACTGATTCAATTACTGAGAACTCACACAAAAATTAAAAATAATAAATCAGACACATTGAAACAAAATCAGCGAAACTGTATTTCATGTTGCCCGATTGCCCATAATATTTTATTTATTCGTCGCCGAGGGCTTACACAATACACGTCGAATCCGTATTCTTCCGGGCAGGTTATCATATCATAAGTCCCGACAACAAAAGGAGTTTCCCGGTTCCTCCGTCGGGAAGAAGGGAATATCTGGGACATTCCTGAGTATCGGAATGTTGTGTTGGTTGAGTCAACGTTCCCGTCCACTTTGCGCGATCCGGTGCCCGCACTCGTCCTTGTTCAGTCACTCGGGCGTATTGTCCGAGCCCTGACATTCCTGACAACAAATCAATATCCTATTTTCTGCCCCTCCTCCCTCCGCCGCCCACGAAAAAATTCCTCGCTTTTTGTCGCTCGCTGGAGCTCCGCCACTCGCCGTCCAGACACGGAAAATTGATTTCCACACGAAATTTTCCCGCGACTTTCATTTCGTCTAGTTTATTACCTTACACTAGAAAAAAAAAACACATTGGATCTAGGGTCCAGACTCTTGAAAACATTGACAAGAAAAAGGACTCTTGATTCAATCAGATTTAAGCTTAAATCAAAAGGAAATCCGCTCAAATTAAGAGGCTTGGTTCTTGATTTAAGCTTAAATCCGAATGAATCAAGAGTATTTTTTCTTATCGATGTTTTTAAGAGTCTGGACTCTAGATCTGATGTGTTTTTTTTCCAGTGTATTTACGGTACAAATAGATCGCCGCTATTAGGTTATTTTTTTTTTTTGGAAAATATTGGAATTTCTTGGTTCAATATCAACATATTTGAATCAGTGAGAACGAAAACACACCAACTCGGAAAAATGAAAATAATCAAGAAACACACAAAACTGCAGAATAGGTGGGGAAGTTCGTTTGCGGAAAAGATGTTTGCTGCCAAAAGACAAGTACTTATGGACACTTTAAACGTCCAAGTTGGAACAGATGCGCCAATTTCAATGACCTTCATGTAAATTAACTGTCTTCAATGAAAATTGAGATTTTTCGAGTTACAGAGTCGGTGTGTTTTCATTCTCACTGACTTCATATAAATTTTCATTTTTTGTCACAGTTCATGCTATCGATCTACTGTAAGGAGATTTCAATGATCTGATGCGGCTGTCACTAAAAGATAGTCCCTAAATGAACCATTAAACCGGATCTATTCTCCATTTGGAAACATTCGGATCCAAAAACAATATTCCAGAGACTACGCACTGGTGTCCTACGCAAGGTGTAGAAGTTACTTTCGGAGTTCAACCTCGAACGAAATTGGAATCGGCTGCTTATCATTTACTCTCAAGTCTCTAAAATATATTGCTTGTGTTCGGAATCGAAAAAATATTGAACGGCAAAGATTTTCCTATAGAGAACCAATTTCTCTCCTCGCCCCCGCATCTGTGGAACCGTTCAGTATCTCCCTAAGAACCCCTCCCCCGATTTTCAAAAAATTCATTCGGGAAGGGCGGGATTTTCAGTTTTTGCACTTTTTTTCATAACAACCCCCCCCCTCTCGGCTTGGATTTGTTACGTAACGCTGAGCTTGAAAAACCCTCCGCCCTTGTAACGCTGGCTTAAGTCGCCCTCTCTCCCTAAGTTCGTTACGCACTACTATAACTGCCCTAAAACTTCATGTCACGCACGCACTGAAAATTACCGGAATGATTTCTCGCCAAAATCCTGCGGCCATGTCCCCACCATTGTCGAATCGTGCACAAAAATCCCCTTTTCCCCACGAAAGGCGCACTTGCGAACGCTGCGATCAGGCGAGCGCGCCCGCAGTTTACGCTATGAAGGCTTGTTGATTTTGGGACCTCGCGAGCCGGATGCTCCTTTGAGGCCAAGGGACGCGCCGTTGTCGAATTAGGCGTAAAAATCACATTTTAAAGCGGCGAAAATAAGGGTATTCGGGGTGAGTTGGTGTTCGCGCGATTCCTCGCAGCCACGCGCTCATACGAGCTAAATTATCAGCCGCGATAATTAACCGGGTTGATCCGGGTTAATCAAATAGTTGGCGCGGGAGTAGCATTGCCAGAGTATGCAGTTTCCCCGTTTAACTCAATGCACTATTTCACATTTTATCGCACAACTTGGCAATCATTCGCGCGCCGAAGAGTCTTCAAAGCGACCGAGGCCCCGCGAGGGCAAAAATTCCCGACTGTCGCGCCCTCTGACGCCCGGAATCGTCACTAACATGCAATAACTCAATTTGAATGTGAACCATGGTTATCACGTGTTGGAATTACCTGGAAGGCTCACTCTGTATTGATGTTACTCCGCGAGGGACGACAGGAATAGTTTCATATCCAGCCGCGGAATCTTCCCCGCTGTCGAGTAAACATTTCACAGGGTGGTAATTAAGCTCGGAGACGGTAGCCGGAAGGACGGTGCCGACCCGTGATTGGTCGGAAGGGACGGCCGCATTCATAACCGCGTCCCACACCCACCGCGGCTTAATTGCGAATTAGTCAACGGAGTCTGTTCGGGGACTCGCTTCGATGGGCTCGGTACAATCGATGCGACGCAAAAATCGGACCGATGCACAGTGGATCGAGTCAATTGGAGAGGTCGGACATGAAATTTTTTACGAAAACTGCAAAATTTGATGTTTATTTCGTCACATTTAAAATTTTAAGGGGTGTTTAATGAAGACAATTTCACGAGGAAACCAATAGAGCCACTTTTAGAACCTCGAAGTTTCGTATAAACGGAGTTATAAGCGTTTAAAGTCTCCAAATTTTGTCCGACCTCTCTATTGACTCGGTCCACTGTGCGATGTCCTCCTCAACAACATTTTATACGAGTGATGATGATACGTAAACATTGGACGTGTAAATCATCGAGTGCGTTTTTTTTTTGGTGAAAAAATTGATTGAAAATACGCCGAGTCGAAAAAATTAACCGCGTTTAGCAGAGAAGAACTAAGCTACATCAGCTATTGTCAACTTTGACTGAGCAATTTGATTTTTTACAGGAGAACGTTTGTGCGGATTATTTTGAAAATGTTAGGGAATTCCCTTCGCAGTATGAAGAAAATTCACTGAAATTTGCTCAAAACTCCGCACAACCGTTTGCAGATGAAAAATTAAATCGCCAAATTAAATTTGGCAATAGCTAATGTGGCTTGGTTCGTTACTGCTTAACGCGGCCCGAATGAAAATGTCCGGCAGACATTAGGAACTGCCTAGTAGGTGAAAAAAATTGTTCAAGATGAGGCTTTTTGACTTTACCTTTAAGGTAGATGCATCTTAGGAAACTCTCAGAATATATATTTTTTTGTACCTCAAAAATGAACATTTTAATGAATGAAATTTGGCAATTCTCGGATGACTACATGGCGTTTTCCCTTAGCACGGCAATACACTGGAAAAAAAAACACATTTGATCTAGAGTCCAGACTCTTGAAAACATTGACAAGAAAAAATACTCTTGATTCAATCGGATTATTGCTTGAATCAAAACGAAATACGGTTAAATTAAGAGGCTTGGTTCTTGATTTAAGCTAGATTCTGATTGAACCAAGAGTACTTTTTCTTGTCGAGGTTTTTAAGAGTCTGGACTCTAGATCCAATGTGTTTTTTTTTTCCTGTGTACGCACCGCTCAAGACGCGCGTCCAGCTCGCAGGTATCTGACACCTAAGGTGCGAATATAAATACGGCCCTGAATGGCTTTAGTACAGCAGATATGCGAAAATTATCTCGATATTTCCTTCGGCAAAAGCGCGGAAAAATCCATCAGCTGCGCAACAAGCGGGGAAATTTCGCGGTGGCAAATCGTCGGCGCCCGAAGCGTCGCAGGAAGATATTCGCTCGCTAACGAACTGTCGGATTGGCGAACGGCGCGCGACGCCCTCCCCCGAGGCCGCGGACAGGCTTCATAGAGAGATAACAGTTGTAAGACTCGTCGTTTAAACCAATCTTAACTTCTGTTGCTCCTCCTTTCATTTTCTTAATCAATCGCGCTCGGTCGCTCGCCGGATTTAAAACTCCAGTCATTCGGGTTGCTTATTTACATAATCTAAGCTACGGAGGAAACTCATTAAAAGTTTTCCGCGAGCCCCGCAAAATCCTCCAACGAACCTGGCGGAAGAGCGGTCCCCGGTTCCTGCCCGTGATTTCGACTCCACGCTGCGCCGACTCCACAGGGGACCCAGCATTGTTTTTCCTCGCCGCTCTCGAAAAAAAGACAGCCTTGAAATTAAAAATCAAGGACTCTCTCCGATAACCAACTTTCATCGATTAAGAAAGGGCCACTAGACAAGCTACGAATTTAAGCATTCTCATACATGTTTTGGGAAAATATTGAAAAACGAGGCCCGAATACGCCTTCTCTATCTACGGTTGTGTTTCTCACATGGATTGCATTTTGCAAAAAGGAACCTTTTGGATGCTAAGATTGTGCAACTTCATCCTTTGCAATAAAATTGTGGAAATTGTGAAAAACTATGAAATTTAGATGGTAATTTTTGTCTTAAAATTACAGTTTTTAGCGAGTAAAATAGAAACTATTAAGGGCTAATCGGGGTTTTCCTCCAAGACAAAAGAAGTTGCACAATCTTAGCAACATTGCAATGCTAGGGGTTCCTTTTTGCAAAATGCAATCCACATTACCCTTGCAACACCACTACAAATGACCTAAACGAAAACGAGCACAATATGGAAAAATAGATACGAGCGTTGAAGAAGATAAGGCGCAGAGATACAACTATTCGTGCTTGATGGATGGCCGTGTTGTATATCTCCGAAATTGAAGGCGCGACCATATTTACAGCATAGAGCAAAGCGTTGCGAGTTCACGCCTCGTGCTATGGTGCCTTCAGTTTTGCAGATACCACACGGACATCCGTCGAGCTCGAATAGTTGTATCCCCGCTCCGTCATCAACGACTCCGCTAATTCCGCCCTCTTCAGGGAAGAACCCAGTCGAAAAATTTGTTTGGCACTCAATTTTTCGCAAACCTTCGCACTCACCGTATGAGATCTCTTTCAAATTTCGGAATATTATGATTTAAAAAATCGTCCTTCGATGACACGAAGAGTCCTCTGGAGGTTGAGCGGCCAAGTATTGTTCATTCGGTATCCTCTTTGACGTATGACTGCATACATTTTCAGCCCCATTCTGCCACGTACGCCCGCAACCGTGCGCCCCTAAGCTGATTTAGGGCAATCATTCCTGTTTTCAAAACCGCGAACGTGCGTATCTGTTCCATTAGCGTTAGGTGGTTTTACCTCATAGGAAGCATCGCATTGACAATGGAAGATACTTGTTGTCATTATGGGTTCGTGCGCTCGGCGGCACGGCGCGGCGTCTCGTAGAAACCCGAGCCTTGTCAGCCAACACCTCCACCTGCACCCTCCACCCTCGACCCCCCCCCTACCTGCCCCCTGATTCACGCCCCGGTCGGAGTCATGTTCACGACTCGATTTTGCCCGCGTTACGGGTGAAATTTATGTCATTGCTATTCTAGACGAGGGCCGACATCATGTTTCACCGCGTGGTTTCGGATTTTGCCGATGCGTACGGAACCGGATATAAAACAATACAAGGGGGTGCGGTGCCCCTGGGCTGCTACGCGGCCCAACCCCGGACGTTTCTGAAACGATTCAATGGGCTTGGATCGTATCCGATAGTGGTTCGATGTATCGTTTGGCTCAAAACAATGGAACATGACTTCAAACGAAATTTTAGGGTTTCAGCTGGAAAAGCTGAAAATTAGAAAATTCCTAACAATTTCACTCTTTATTGCCATTTTGTACTTATAAGAATAAAAAATCTATCACAACGAACCCATTACTTCAAATTACTTCATTGACTTTTGAGGCTATGTTTATTACATGTTCAACCAATCAGACGTATTTCTGCCAAACGGAACTATGTGCATTATGACATGAGCCCTGTTTTTCATGTATTCTTATGGGTCTCAGGGCTCATGTCTTAAGGCACATAGTTCCGTTTGACAGAAATACGTCCAATCGATATCGATACAAACTCACCTGCTTAAAGTATTTAATACGATCCATTGCACCGAACGTCCTTGTCCAAGAGAACGAAATAATCTTACTTCATTTCAACGTTGCAACGAATCCACTCGCGAATTTTTCGAGGATTTTTTTTTTTTTTTTTTTTTTTTTTTTTAGCAAAAGCAACAGAAGGGGTGCTGAAATGTGCTAATTTTTCAAATTGTCTGGCTTTTCTTGGCTCTGAGTGTATTTCAGATCTTTCGGCAGAGCGAGGACACATCCAAAACTAAGGAAATTTTTAAGCTCAGTTTCCGACTAATTTCTCTCTAAAGATCTTTTTGGATGCCTGCTTTTGAAGCGTTACGAACTCTGATCCAACTGGTCGCTCACAGCTCGCCGAAGATCCTCCAGAAGGATCTTAGCGGTGAGCGGCGGAGACCGCAGATGTTTTAAATTGGAATCTGTTGTGATCTCGGCGTGACGTGGTGGGAGCTCTTCAAAGTTGCTCCAGCGAATCTTTTCCGAGTTAATAGTCGTAAAATCTCCTCGCCTGGCTCGCGACAAGGCGACCGATGCAGCTTTTAACGCGTCCCAGCCCGAATATTAAATATTCGTTTTCGCCGAGTGCTCTGTTGCAAAATCGAAGGTGTGCCACCCAGTTTTAAAAGTCACTACTATCTCGGTCTGAGTGCACGAAGGGATTGCTTACAACATTCTTGTCCTCTCCCAGATATCGTCCCCTTCGGGCCAACGTATCACAAGCACCATGTCACGTTTGAAAACTTTCCCCGCCTTTTCATATTCTTACAGAGAAATTTTTGGTTGAATCTGTTTGAAAATTTCACAGAATTTTTTCGACAGCACGATCAAAATTCAGTAAAATTTTCGGACAGCTTTGTCGAACAATTTCTCTGCAAAAAAATAAAATTGCGGTGGAAATGAGGAGAAATCCTTTGATAAAACATGATAATAATAAACATGATTTGATAAACATATGAATAATTTTCCCCCAGTTTTTCAGATAATTTCGTTCACAATTTCACCGAATGTTCCTCAAAATTTCTACGAAAAATACTCATATCTTACCTCAAAAATATACTTTTTATCGGAGAATATTTGGCTTCTCTCGAATGATCATACGACATTTCCCCTTAGCACGGTAGCGTAGACGCCCTGTCATTCAGTGCTCCCATTTCCCGAAAGTAGTACAGAATTCGGGAATTTTTCATACTTTCCTACACTTTACCCGGAATTTCTGAAATTCCCGAAATGTTCCGGATCTTTTGCATTTTCCGGATTTTTCTCGGAACTGTTGAAAAAATCTGAAAAAAATCCCGAAGCTTTTGACGGTCACGGTATGGGAGAAATTGGAACAAAAAAATTCCGAATTCCGGAACTTTAGACGGACATGGAATGGAGGCACTGCATTCCTCTGTTGCTATACAGCTGCCACTTGAGATCATGAGACGAGTTGGCAACACAAACCCGACCGGAAGCGCTGCTCGAGAACCGGGCCGTCGACCGGGCGTCCCGACGCCGCGCATCGCGTCGAGCGTCCCCCGGAACCGGCATCGTCGGCGGGCCTTTCTTTCCTCCTTTCTCCCGCGAAAATTGAATCATGGCGCCCCTCCCGTCCCCCCCCCGGTCGTCGCGAGAGGAGGGCGGCGAATCCGGGATTTTCGGCGGCAATCTGGGGGCGCTGCGGCGGAGCCCGCCCGTATATCCGGCGCGTTGGACTGATATTAAATTTGATGACATGCTTGTTGCACACTTTGTACGACGATTCCGTCGGTTTAAAATGTTATTAGTTCCATCGAGCGCCCTCCGTCGCCCCCCGCAACGTCGCCGAGGGGGGGTTGCTTTGGAGGGAAAGTCATTCTCGGCACTCCCTTGATTCTATGACTTCGAGTTGGGCTCCTGCCGGAATGGCGATCAATGCATGGACTTCTGGACTCCTGAATCGTTCTTGACAAGCGACGCGTCAACTGATAGAATCCAAGAGGCTCTTGGCCAATTTTGTTTTCAAATTGGGCTAGCCTCTATAATAAGTGACCCCCTCCCCCTTCCCCCCCCCAAAAAAAAAATATATCAAAGTTGTATCTTTTTTTTGATTTTGTCTTCTTTCTTTTTTTTAAAGTTTAACCCCCCCCCTTTCTTGCCTCTCTATCTCTTTACATATCTTTCTTTTGTTTTTCTCTTTTGTCTATTTTTTCTGTTCCCCCTCTTTCTTCTCTTTAATTTTTATTCTTCTCGCTGATATATTATTTTTCTTATCAAAAATTTTCCCCCTACTTTTTAAATTTTTTATGCACTTTCTTACGAGTTTGTTACAATTTGAACACGAACAATTGCCAGCTGATGCGACGACGAAGTTTCTAATTATTTAATTCAATCCTGGGGCACAGCAAAATATAAATTCTGAAGCTTGACTGATGCTCGGCCACGGGCGGCGGACCACTAAACAAGATGCAAACTTAAGCATTTTAATATCTTAAGAAGATTGCATTTACAGCCAGATTTGTACAACGAATATCTCAAAATCTCATCTCCTATATTTTAATTTTTGGAAGGTAGTAATAGTAGTAGTAGTATCATTTTATTGGAGGCTGAAGTAAACAACCAACATTTCCGCCAAAAATTTGTGGAGATAACCTTCACATGGGCAAGAAGAACCTGAATAATTTTCGAGTAGGAATGTTGGTTGGTTTCCTTTCAAAAAATGGATTTAGGAGGTGAAATCTTGAAATGTAGATGTAGCCGCACTTTAGATGCAAAAGTCTTGCTTAACCCAATCAATATATCAGACTGATTATATTCATAGCAAGTCTAACGATCTGTTGCACACAGATATGAGGAAACAACGGCTGAGAGACACTCAGGTCGTTATGAAAAAATGGTCTTTTTTAAAATTTGTGTTCAAACCTCAGCGATCGAGTACGGCAAGAAGGCAATGGAACCCCGCACAAGATGCGAGTAACAGAGCGTAAATAAGAATCCTCATAAAGTTGAATGAACAGTGTGTTTAAGTATCTAAAGATAACAAAGAAACTTTCCCAGCGGGCGGGGGACCGGATGTTTGCAAAAATCCGAGCATATTGATTTTCCATGGGGGAAGAGCGAAAAAATAAAAGCGGGGGGAAAAAGGCGGAAATTAGAATAAAACGAGAACTTTGAGGAAAACTTCACACCGGCTGCATCATCTTGTTTTTATTGATGAATAATTTTAAACGGGAGGCAGCGGGAAGCGAGCGATCCTCAATCACTGATTAATATAATGAATTGCCCCGTTTGTTTTGAAAATCTTCGAAGCGCGGTCGCCTCGTCTCGCCTCGTCCCTTGGAAAAATCCCGAGCCGACGACGGTTTCCCGCGCGATCCGGCAACGCCGCCGGAGAAGTTAGATAAAAAACAGCAAGGAGAAAAAGTTTCGCAGTAAAACAAGGAAAAGTTAAAATTCAAATTAAATAGAAGCGCCGGGCGAGCGGAGGAGGGGGGAGCGGGAGGATTGACAAAAAGCTCGGCTTGAAGTGCGGAAAAAAGGTAAGAATGATCGGGCATTACACAATAAAAAGTTCCTACTCCGCCGCGCTTGAGAGCGCTAGGTTCGCTGGCGGGCATTCTCTTCGACAGACAAAGCGGATCCCAGTTGAATTGGAGTAGAGCGCCTCTCGCCGATATTGAAACAACTTCCTCCCGCGTTGCCCGTTCTGCCTAGAGTCCCTTAATACTGAGAGTCAAGACAATGTGAATCCATTTCTGATTGGTTCCCGTATTTTAGGCCTCCACAGTGTCACAAACGGGAATAAAGATTCCATTTTTACTGATTACAAAGATTATAATCTAAAATTGACCGAGGAATAACGGGTTCGACAAGGAACGAACGGAATGAGAGAAGGAACGGAGAAAGGAATTTGAGAATTAGCCAATCAAAGATTACGAATAACTCTCAATTTGTGTAATCTTTATTCCTGTTTGTGACTCCATGGGGGGGGGGGTTGACTTGACTCTCAGTATGTAGGGACTCTAGTTCTGCCGTCATAGCCAAGAGAGCAGTGAGGGTTAATTTTTTTAAATCGACCTTCCTTCAAAATTCGTCTAATCTCTTTTATACGAAGTCACTGAAATAGCCAAGACAGCAAAATTCATTTCTTTCAAGAAAAACGAAATTTACTGAGAAAATCGTGAACATTTTTTCGCAAATTTCTCGGTCAATTTTGTTCACGATGTAATCTAAAATACCTGAAGATTTCAAGGAAAAATATGCATAACTTTCCTTAAAAATACACGTTTTGTTCGGGGAAATTTGGCAACTCTCGAATGTTTATACGGCGTTTTTCCTAAGCGAAGCTCTGCCGGGATTGCGAAGAGAGCGCAGTAAGCGTCACATTTTCTTAATAGAGTCTCCTTCAAAATTCGTCTAATTTCTTTTCGATGAAATTACTGAAGTAGCTAAAACAGCAAAATTCAACCTAATTATCAAACCGAGACATGAGCTAGCAGTAAATGCACAAAAATGGACGTAGGTAAAAAAGCAGTAAGTGACATTACCTCTCCAGAGGACCAACGAAATCAGTGCTTTCACGTAAAGTGCCGCCCTCTTCTGCCAACTTTTAACCTGAAAATGTGTTTGTTGTGTGTCCAAAATGCAACCACGAAAGCATGCAGAAGATAGCATTCGCAGCTGCCATGCCTAACACTAGCCTAACATGAAAGTCTAACACTAGAAAAACACCGTGTATGATGTTATCTATCGCGATGGTACAAGAACGTCTTCAACCTCAGATTCCACTGATTACACTGGTTTCTCAAATGAACCAGTCTGGAAGAAACCGAGGCATGCACCACTGCGGTGGATTTAATCATACACCATACTCTTTGAAAAATAAACGTTCCGTTAATACTGGATTTGGACACTTGACATGCAGACGATTTTATTTGCTTTTGCAAATCTAGTATCTGAAATCAAGAAAGTACGAGTTTGTAACCATCGCAAATGTCCCTCGAAAGGACTTCCAAAGACATTTGGATTATTGTCCAAAATACAAGAATGATCAAGGACTTGGGAACCCTAAAAAAACGAGTATCCTCTGGCATAGAATGTTCATCTTAGAGTTTTTCAGATTGGAAACATGACAACACCCCTCGCAAAATTTCGATTGTTTACTTACGAACGCTTCGCTGATATATTCTTGCGCCCCGACCGGGGTTGGGTAGTTTCAGCGAGCCTTTGACAAGGTTTGACAGCGCGGCCTTTGAGGCTTACCATCGATGGAATCAGCGCGGCGTCAAAAGCGTATTCCTTCGAGGAGGCTAGTCCCCTTCCTTAACTTTTTCCATTTCCCCTATCGCGATGTGCTAAAAGTTCGTGCCAAGGGCAATTTGAGCTGACAAACGACCCTAGCCTCCCCTCGACGATTCGCTCACGCGATATTTGAACACCAGTTGAATCTATGCAAAACGGGATCGGATGTATCGGGTGAATACATTCCGGCCACCGCACAGTGGATCGAGTCAATCAGAGAGGTCGCACATGAAATTTTTGACTAAAACTGCCAATTTCGATGTTGAATTCGGCACATTTCAAATTTTAAAGGGTGCATCTAGAAGAAAATGTCACGAGAAAACCAATAAAACCACTTTTAAAACCAAGTAACGTAATGGGTCAGTTGCGCTGGTCACAAAATCGTGTTTTGCTGACGGCGCGAAGATACAACTATTCGTACTTGATGGATGTCCGTGTTGCGTCTGCAATATTGAAGGCGCCATGGCGTGAGGCGTGAACTCGCAGTGCTCCGCTCCATGCTTCATGCCGCTAATGAATGGGTCAGTTGCGCTGGGCACAGAATCGTGTTTTGATGCTTGATTCTTGTAGCTCACAAGCTAAAAACAATAAGATCTGTCCGAACAACAACATTCCACGTTTGATATTAACCGAGGTGTCGCCCTTTGAAAAGGCGGGGTTTCGATGTCATTCACCGCGATAGTGACACACCTTGCTTTAATTAGTCAGTGTGACGCACTTTTGCACTAGTTACTCAAAGCGATGAAAGCAAGGTGGAAGAAACTAAGGGTGTCACTTCTGCGATGGTGAACGTCAAAAACCCGACTTTTCAAAGGGTGATATCTCGGTTTATATTAAACGTAGAAAGTTGCTGTTTGGACGAATCTTACTATTTTTAGCTGATCTACAAGAACCAAGTATAAAAACACGATTCTATGCCCAGTGCGACTGACCCACTCATTGGCGGCATCGAGCAAAGCACTGCGAGTTCACGCCTCACGCCATGGCGCCTTCAATATTGCAGACGCAACACGCACGATCCATCAAGCACGAATAATTGTATCTTTGCGCCGTCAGCAAAACACAACTCTGTGACTAGCGCAAGTGACCGAGCACGTTACTTGTATTATTACCGTACTACTCATGTTACATACTTTTGTTTAGGAGTTAATTTTCAGACTCTCCGTCTTACAGTGGATCGAATCAATTAGATAGGTCGAACATGAAATTTTTAGTTAAAACTGCCAATTTATATATAAATTTCGTCACATTTTAAATTATAAGGGGTGCTTGAAGAAGAAAATTTCACGAAGAAACCAATGAAACCACTTAAAGAACCTCAAATTTTTGTATGAACGGAGTTATGAGCATTCAAAGCTTCCAAATTTTGTCCGACATCCCCTATTGACTCGATCCACCGTGCGCCGAAGTCCTTGCCATACTCTCTGTTGAAAATGACAATATTTTGCTCTCACGTTAACTAAAGATAAGGAGCCATTTATAAAATACGTTACGCTAAATGTCGGATTGTTCCCCCACCCATAATTTTCCTCCCTCAGCCCCTTCGTGTGCTTAATTGACTCGTTGATAGAGTTAAATGAGACTCCAACTTAGGAGTACTTAAAGGAATTTCGGGTCAGTATACAGTCAGGATAATCAGCCCAACCGCTTTTCGTGTTGCCGAATTTTCGCACGTTTTTTAATTTTTCGACAGAAAACTGTGCGCTGACGCTTTCAAACTTTCTGCGAGTTCTCATTTGATCGCACAGAATAACTCACAACAAAATCAGGTTTCAGTGTTGCTTAGTCATTTGTTTGAAACATTGAAACATCAGACAAAATTAGGCAATTTCTGACGTAGATAAGTGAAACCGATTCAGTGTGTCCAATTAATGTAAATTAGAGACAAATTGTTTGAATTGTATTCAAACTTTACTGAACAAAAGAGTCTAGGTTGACTCTATCCCATCTTCAATATGGTGACAAAATATTATGTTTGTATAAAAAACGTAAAAATACGCCGCATATCGTCGTCTCTCGGACGAAAGAACGTAACTCCATTCCAAGGTTGCAAAATTGACTCAAGCGATTCAATATTTCACAAAAATAGACCTGTGCAATTTTTGTCGAAAATTGGTCTGATTTTCGCATAAAATCAGAAGAAAAATCAGTAAATTTTTCAGTCAGAAATGCCCAAAATTCTCCTGGTAAAAATGCAATCAGCGCAAGGAAATTTGGCAACATTGAAATGCAGTTACGTCCCTTCGTGCGGGAAACGACGATATGCATCCTCTATGGGCCCATTCCAGAAACTGCATAACTAATCCATCGACCGATTTTGAAAAACCCTCTATGAAAAAGTACCCCCTTCCCTCAAATAAGCCTAGGTTAAGTATTTTCTCGGCGCCTAATTTCGGTACCGTTCGCGGGGTAACATTTTGCCGGAGATGTATAATTTAGCTTGTCTCCCCCGAGCTCAATCAAAACCGCGCGGGTTCAACGAAGACTCGACGAGGATCCTACGTTTTGCGCGGCGTTTCGCAGTCGGTGGCAATTAAGGCGCAACTACTTCACCTGTGCGTCCCATCAATTAGCGTCGCTGTTGTTTAAATTTTAATGAGACGTCTTATAACATCTCTGCCCAACTTCTGGCGCGGCCCCTCCAAACCGAGGGCATTTGTTTTACAAGTTGCATCGCAGATTTAACCCACACTCGATTCCCACTCGGATCTGAGGCGGGGGCGAGGGCGGGAGCGAAGGGGTGCCGTTATAAATTGCCCCATTAATTCAGACGCGCTCCTTTTCGAAATTTTCGGCGGACACGGGATGTCGGGAGATTTATTTGCACGGGTGCCGGCCGTGTCTCGATCTTGAGACACGGTCTGTCGTGCCGAGAAGAAAAAGCGTATAGGCATTCATACGTTGTCGGATATCTGCTGATATAGATCGAAACTTCTTGGAAATTTTTGCATATTTTTCTATGATTTGTTTCAGAACACTAGAAAAAAAAACACATTGGATCTAGAGTCCAGACTCTTAAGAACATCAACAAGAATGAATACTCTTGATTCGATCAGATTTAAGCTTAAATCAAGAACCAAGCCTCTTAATTTGAGCGGATTTCCTTTTGATTTAAGCTTAAATCTGATTGAATCAAGAGTCCTTTTTCTTGTCAATGTTTTTAAGAGTCTGGACTCTAGATTTAATGTGTTTTTTCTTACAGTGAATAGAGAATTTGCAGGTGTCTGAAATTTGATTAATTTCGTGTTTAAATGGAAACTACTGAGTAAACTGAACACGAGGATACCCTCGGTTCATGAATTCAACAATCATTGAAGAGGATATGACAAAATTATCTAATTTGCTGAAATACATGTGTTTAATTGGGAGATGCCGCCTTATGAAGTCACTAGGTGGTGCGTTTTTTTACTTTTAAATATATTTTTATACTATTTCCCATGTCAGAAAAAAATTATAAAATATACTGGGAAATCAGCTCTTTTAGCACTTTCAGATATAATACAAATTTGCATGCAAATTCTCCATTCACTTTATACGATTTGGTCTAAATTATTCGGAAATTTCAAAGAGGGTTATTCATAAATTTTTTTAAAAAAATATATTTATTTTAAGAGAAATTTGGCAATATCCAGACTTCCAGCAGGTGTGGCTTAAAAACCCAAATTGGCTACTGTATAATCGATTTTTGTGAAACTCAATATCAGATGGTATTTTATAACGAAGACTGGCAATGACGAGCATTCGTGTAACACTTAACTATTTGTGAAAAATAAAGTTGAATACTTAGTCTTAACCCAAAATGTCATTTTAGGTTATTTAGGATACTAGTATATGAGTATTACTCATCATTTTTCATTTGACGTGTGCTGCGCAAACAGCATTCGAAGTCGATACATCAAGAAACTACTCTCCGTAGGTCGCGGTCCGACTAACATCAAACGCCTTCAATTGCGTGTGATACTGTGCAACACACCGAAGTTGATATAGTTGTATTCTTAGGTTCGAACCTAACTCGAGTTAATTGATCTACCAAATACGGCATGTCAACCTGATAATCGCTGTATTTCCAGTTACCTCGCATTACGTGTATCCTGTATTTGTGCCCATTATTCCCCGTTACAAGAATTTAAGCCTGAATTGATTTAAAAAGAAAGAATTATCATTATTCACTAATGAGGCTCGCCTGAGGGAAAACTTGCTCTTGAAACTTTTGTAGTTATTTAGCGCGCCCGTTAGGTATCGCGGAGTCAAAAACTCGAATTGTCAGGCTATGTTGAAATTTTGGAAATTCAAGATGGCGGATGTGGCCCAATTTCTGAGGAGGAAACATACATCGGAGTCCTTCAATACATACTTTGTCTAGTGGCTAATAATGGCAAGTGGAGCAGAATTGCTAGTGACAAGGCGCATTTCTTCAGTTATATTGACGTGCTAAGTAAGAACGCCGTATAAAAATCCGAGAGTTGCCAAATTTCCTTCGGTAAAATTGTTATTTTTTAGAAAGTTCTGAATATTTTTCCTTTTATATTTTCAGAATCTTTAGGTAAAATTGGGAACCAAATTATCCGTCAAGTTGGGAGGAAAATATTCAAAATTGACTAGGAAATTTGCATTTTATAAAAGGAAATTTGTCAACGCCTGAAGGTTCATACGGCGTATTTCCTGAGCACGGCAGTATAAGCTAGACTGCCGTGCTGAGGAAGAACGCCGTATGAACCTTTACATGTTGCCAAGTCTCATTCGATAAAATCCGAGTTTACTGCGCAAATTGTGAATATTTTCCTCCAAAATTTTCAGACAATTGTCTACACAGTTTAGTCTAAGATATTAGAGAATTTCAAGGAAAAATATGCATGAATGTCGTTAAAAATGCATGTTTAACTGAGGGAAATTTGGCAACGCCTGGAGGTTCATACGGCGTTTTTCTTGCGCACGGCAGTATAAGCTACAGGTGTAGCCCGAAAAACTCGACGAGACCTCATCCGTGCGACTCGAGGCACTGGGCCGGCTCACACCATCGAGGGATTAGACGAGTGAAAATCGAGGATTTAAAGCCGCCACGACAGGGCTTTCCCAGGGCCGAAAACCAGATTCGACGTCTGACTCTGCGTCGTCTTGGGGCAAAAAATGGCGGAGGGGTGTCTGGAGGTCTGGCGGAAGGAAGGCGGCTTTGGGCGCTAAGTTGACGCGACAACCTGTCCGGACCGGGGTCGCGGCGGCCGGGGCTTGGGCCGGAGTGCCAGCTCGCTCTTATCTCCGGGTCACAGGGGCAGCTTAGACTCGCCGTAATCCCTGCTCCCGACAACCCGGCACGACGCCCGATTAAAATAATTTCGCCGCGCCGAGCTGTCATGTCACCCCCATTCCGCCATTTAACGCCCGGGACCGCAGCCGGACTGGGCACCGAAATCCCTCTCGCGCCGATGGACCACACTAAAAAACTATGCTCAATTCTACTGTCAGTCTCCTTGATTTTTTTGCACAGTCATACTATTTAGTTAAAATAATCACACTATACTGCCGTGCAACGCAAAAACGCCGTAAACTCCATTTTAAATTTTTTGGAAACAACATATCATAGCAGAAAAACTTGTGTACCTTGGGACAATATTTTTACAGAATTCTTTCGCAAATACTATCAAGAACTTAACTTGAAAGTTTGATGTGCATGGGTAAAACAGTTTTCATGTTAGACAGTGTTAAGTTCCAAAAAGTGAGGGAAAATCTTGATGGATTTACGGCGTTCTTGCTTAGCACGGCAGTTTAGTAGTAATTACTAGAACTCTGGTGATACTTACCGTAATATGGTAAATGCTACCGTGGAGCCTCGTGTTTGTAACCATACTCGGATCATCGTATCAGAGTGTATAGAATCTACCAAAGTTTTCTTAATGTGCAACAAATAAGGTGCAAGTAAGTCGAAGGCAACATTTTTTAAATTATTATCTGAAAGTAAGGAGTTGCTGAGCTTCCAGGAATTTTCCTAGACTTTTTTAAACCCTAAACGACAAAGAAATCCTGTATTGAAAACGTAATAGGACCTGTTTGAAGCAATATTTTTGGTGGGCTTTGATGACCTAGCTAGGCGGGGGAAACTGCGTTTGCTGACTGTCTGAATTTAGCTCACCTTGTATACGTCAACTCGATTGTTGGCTTTTGGTCAGTTTTTTTTCTCCTTAAAAATGATTTTTTTTTTACTCTTTCATGAGTATCTTGTTTTTTTTCACGAAATTTTACACATAAGCGCACTTAAAACGTGCTTGAATTTTTTGCCATGACCCCATGTGTATAAGCAATAAATATGTAGTAGCTCCGAAACACGTAAGGCAATTCATGTAATCAAACTTATTTTTTCCCAGTATACATCTAGTATTTTAAAAATACGAACATTAGGTCAACTTTGAAAAGTGCCGCATGTGCTTAAAAATGGGTCAGTTGCGCCGACTGCAGTTGTCACCACTCATGGCAGTATATAATAACGTAGCTAAACAACCTAGCTAGCTATAGAGGATTTTCCGACGCCGGCACCATTTACACCGATGTACAGTTTATCTCAGCTGAAGTCAAAGGTTGAGTATTTGAATACGATGCATGGCATCAGTGGTGTGTTCACTGTTGACTGGGACGTAAAAGCACTATTAGCAGAGCTCGGGGTTACCTGAGTTTTTCATGATTTTTCCTCTTACGATTTTTCGCCGACGTCAAGAATGAGGTCTCTGGATTAGCAAGAAAATCAGCTTTCGTCTCGAGCAAATGGAAAAGTCTTCGGAGATTATGGAAATTTTGGGATTTCAAGTCAGCATGAGATTAAATTTTTAATACCTCGTTTCACTCACCGAGGGCTGTGGATTTCCTTCCGTGTCAGCGTTAACGAGGAAAAATTATTTCGTTGGATTTTAATTTAGCCACAGCGCTTGTGCACAATTCTGACTCAGTTATTATTAAGTTCCTTTCTATCCTCTGCTCGCCTTTATATTCCCTTTTCTTGAGCGTCATATTAAGATGAAACACGGCGTACAGTGGATTGAGTAAATCAGAGAGGTCGGACATGAATTTTTTTACTAAAACAGCAAATTTTGATGTTTAATTCGTCACATTTTACATTTTAAGGAGTATTTCTAGAAGAGTTTTTCACGAGAACTCCAACGGAAAATTGTTTAAAATCTCAAAGTTTTGATTTTAATTTGATAAGCTTTTAAAGTTTCCAAACATTTTCCGCCCTCCGAGATTATCCTATTTTCTATACACTGTGCGGCGGTAACGAAATCAACGTGACTCCTAATGTGGGCGAAATAACAGCTTTTTGGTTGCAATTTCCATTTGAGCATTTTTGATCTTCTTATCCTCGGTCTTTTGAAAATTTTGGAGTATCATAAAATGACATAATCTCGTCATTAAGCTCTCTACGATTGTTCAATTTGGAGACGCAGAATATTTTATTGCGCTCAACTCACTTAATGGTTCCAACCCATACGACATTTATTTTTCAGACACCTGCAAATTCTCTACCATCCAACAAGTTTGGCGACAGCTGATGGCACTTATATTTCATTATGCATTAAAGACCTGCTATTTTGGGCACATCCATAAAAACACAAACCTACATAAACAAACAAAAAAAAAAAAAAAAAAAAAAAAAAAAAAAAAAAAAAAAAAAAAAAAAAAAAAAAAAACGAATAACAAAGTGGTAAAACGATGCTGGATCCACACCATTGTGCTAGAAAATCATAGCCAATAAGGTTGAACAAACTAACTTAACGGTCTTTTGTTTCGAAAATTAGCCAAAAATAGTAGATTCTCATCGCAAAATGTATATTCCCTTTGTTTTTCTCCCTGAAAGCATTACTCCGTCATCGATGAGAAAAATCAAATAAAATTAGATACAGGACCTGTGAGGCTGACAACCAAGCCACGTGGTTCGGTAGTTCCACCGTCAATATCCGTCAGTAAAACCGATGGAACGAACCTCATTATTTCATACTTAATGTACCAGATTCAATCACGAAAACACACTTCTATAATAGGCGGGAGCAACCCATTATCTTCAAAAGTTAGCGAACAACAACGTCCATCTATTGACCCTTCCAATTATCGACGGTACCGGACTGAAAACATTACCGCGCTTCCACCGCGCAGCGGCTAAGCAAAAACCGCGTAACTATAACTTCAAACTAGTGCAGATCTGTGGTTTTTCCTGAAGCACGGCCGATGGACTGCTACTGTTAATTAACGGCGGAAGCCCTAAGCGGATTTGCCTGAAATTTTCCAGGTTCTGAGCCTCGGAAAGGCTGCCGGCCGCATCTGTCGCCCGGGGCGTTCAGCTGGAAGAGGAGCAAATCGGGCTTACTCACGCTGGAGCGGAGCTACCTCTCCCCGTCTTGGTTCTTGGATCCCCAGCCCCGGCCAATGAGGCTTCCACTTACCTGCAACACGAAAATCACAGGCCAATGCTTAGTTCCCTTCAAAGCTCTTACAAAATGCTACGTAAAATCGCCGTATGTACATTCCAGAGTTGCCAAATTTCATCAAGGTAAATGATTATTTTTCAGGAGTCATGAATAATTTCTCTTGACATCTCTCTCCCCAAAAAAGGGAAGTTGATTGAACATTCTGGACGTAGGAAAAGTGTGCGAATACTCACAAAATGCTGAGTTACCCGCCACTGCAGTTAGTTTTACATCCTGGCATTGCGATATTAACTGCTACATCAAGCAATTCAGCATTTTTTAAGTTTCCGCACACTTTCTTTGAATTCAGAATGTAAAATCAACTTCAATTCTTTTTCCGGTGCAGATAATTTGGATATAATCGGGAATGAAACGCTCTGAAAAATTGGAGGAAAAATATTCCAGATTTCCCTGAAAATTCGTAATTTAACAAACTTTGGCAACGTCTGATAGTCTATACGGCGTTTTTCCTTAGCACGGCTGTAGTATGTGGAGAAAATACAATTTGGAAGCCCTGCTTTACTACACTTCCTATGCATAGTGTGAAAGTTACTTTCCAAGGTCAACACTTAGATTTGCTGAATGGTGATGGATGAGCAACTTGTTACGCTTGAAATCATGATAAAATCCGCCAGATGCTGACTGTTGAATATAAGAATGAGCACATCCCAAGGCTTTAGTTTTTATAAGTACGGTTAGGATTGCTTGACATAAACTGATTGCTCAATTCTTTGGTCATCAATCATCATCAGGCGAATCTGGACGTTGACTTCTGAGGGTGACGTTTACACCACAGGGGAGATACCAGAGTAGGATCTTTGAAAAAGGATTGTCTCTGGGTAAGATCATAGTAACAGTGTTTGGTCCAAAATCTCACAAAAACGAAACTGTTCATCTCAGTTAGGTTTGAGCAACGAACTAAACGTCTGGAATGGCCTCCAGATAGGAAACCTGCGTAACGCACATGGACCGGTTTTTAAAGGCCTGGAACCCAAGTATACCTAACCTTAATCTCCATTTCCGCTGCGTCTCGCCCATAAGGATTACATATGAAAATGTCCACCCTTGTAAATCTTAATTACTTTGAGGAGTGTCTGCAAAGATCCTATTTTTTGAGTAAATAAGTCCTCGTGATATACGATTACGATTTCATCTTTTCGAACTATTACTTTATGTAACAATATTCGGCAAAATATGGGAAGTATTTAAAATAGGCTTAGATGGCAGCTTTTAGCGTGAGCCCGAGTGAACCAAACCTAAATCAATTTCAAATACTACGCAGTGTTTGCACCATAGTAAGTCAACCATTCTAGACGATTAGTTCGTTGGGACTTAGCCCAAAAAGTCTGGGTTTCTCCGATTATATAATTGCTGGTATGAAGCAAAGGAGCAACCGAAAATAAAAAATTAATGATAAAAAAGCAGTAAAAACCTCAGTAAGTTGAGACCCTCCGGTTGTTTACGCTTCCAGCGCTCTGCGCTCCGTAACATAATTCCCAGAACGGTTCGGACCCTTATTTCATCGAAGCGTTGCCAAAGCGCGGGAAAACATCGGAGTTTCCTTGAAATGAATGTTGGTAATCGTGGAGATTCTCCGAGATGCGGCAGCGGGGTGTTTGCATCCAATAAAACTCCTCATTTGGGCGGGGAAGTGCTCAAGTTCCACTTGGTAACGAGATAGCGAAAAGAGGAATTTCCGCGCGGGACAAGACGCAAGCGGAAGAATGCGCCGGCTCCGAGGACTGCGCTTTCCGCGTGGAGCATAATAGAAAAAATATATTTTAAAAGGACGAAAGGAGAGATAAAAGTAAAATAAAATTAACGGGCCGGGGGTCCCGGGCGGCGGGGGAGGGGAGTTTATGATAAGCGGAGACTCCCGGGAATATCCGGCCACGGATAACAAGCTGACATATGACCCTCCGTCCTCCATTGTCGGATCGCACGATTTCGGAACTTTAAGATTCTTGATACGAGGCAAGGAATCCGCAGAGATTCACGGCCGTGTTGCCGTAGCACGGAGGCAAAATTTCATTAAAAAAAAATCTTGAAATTTTATACGTGAAATATCTCATGAAATTTTAGAAATTAATGAAAGATACTGAAAAATACCGGTTCCTTCTTATGTCTAGCAAAATGAAAAACTTGTGACTTTCTTCTATTTTCGTGTATTTGGGTGCGGGTTGCATACTCTAACCCCTTAAAAATATGAAATATTTCACAGCCTCGTGAAATTTCATGGAATATTTCATCGAAATTCCCAATCAATCATTTCGTCTTACGTTTCATGTCACCCTGTGTCAGGGTGCTCTTTGAATCCGGGCTGCATCGATCGGTCTCGAGTGGGTGCGTTCAACGACTATTTAAAAAAAATTACTTATTTTACAATACTAAGAATTACATAAGCTGTTCAAAAAGTAGTGAGACTAATGCTGTAACTTCACAAGTAAGCGCAAAAGTAGAGGCTTTTTTTTGGTTTTGCATGAAAGACAAGCCTAAAGCTTTCTAATGAGACCAACATTCCCTCGTTCGGTTGAAAATGGACAAAATTTTGAAGGATTGAAAAGCGAGTATCGCGTTGCGGCCTACGAATTTTAACGAGAATTTTTCCTCTAAAAAAATTGTCTCAAAACAACTGTCCGATGCGTTGTTGCACAACTAACAACTCGGCAACCCAAAGGACTACTTGGTGACATTTTATTGTGGTGGTTATCCGATTAAGAAGAGAAGAATACATTGGGTGACCACTTCAGTCGTCAGATCGCACCCAAAAATCGAGGGAATTTGGCCAATGCAAGACAACTCCTTGGCACGAGCGCTTATTCCGCAGTTACTGGGTAATTTTTGTTTCATTCCTCTGCTAATTTTCGGTGAAAGACGTGCCATAAGTACATCATTTTGTGATTTAGCCAAATACGATGGTCATCCAAAAAGTAAAGTTCCCTACCTTGTATCCTCCGAGCGAAAAAAGGTAAATCAAATCGGTGAAAAAGGTCTTATTAGGCATATTTTAGGTAAGCTTTATAAAAAATTCAAAACTTTGAATATCGGTTAAGGGGTTGGCGAGGAATCTTACTTTTACTGCGAGAACCTCTACCTCATGTCGCCGCTTGCCCACCTCCGGAGTCAGGATGCGCGGAGAGTCGATTATTTCAGACTCGGGTTATTGCCGTTGAGCAGTGAGCATCGTATTAAAAAAGAATTGAAACATTTTTATTGAGAAGACTTGTCCACAATTTTTGACATGGTCTCCAACTCTGTTTTGACATTTCTAGTATTAATACTGCAGCTTCTTGATGTCTTCCGAGTAGAGGCCGTGCCCTCTCGATTTAGCCCCATGTGACTTTCTTCAGTTACATGAGCTGGAACAATTCCTCGGTGAAAAGTGGTTCCAGACGGATTCGAAACTGCAGAGCGAGACCCTAGTTAGATATGACCATTCTAATAAAATGACGTCAAGTGGTTTTTAGGGTTGTCGAGTTGTTTCGTGCGTAACATCGCATCGGCCAGTAATTTTGAGGCAAAGACAACCTAGTCGTCGTCGCTCATGTCACTCCTCGTCACGCCCGGTCCTTACCGCTGACGTCACTGGCGCTTTTCAAGTCCCATTCATTCTTATGACCCGAGCACTAACGAGCCCACCCTACCTTTCCACTTGCGCATAGTTCCATTTCTCATAAATACGTCCAACTCTTTGAAGAACGACTAAGAACACGGTCCTCAGCCCACCATACAATAGTCGAGAGGGAAAACAATTACAAAATCTTGATGACATCTTACAGCACTGAATATGCTTTGAATTTCCATTCTTCATGTGGCACCTTTACGAGGATGTTTCGAAGACGCGCATCGGCTGAAAATTCGGCAACCCAGCTCCCGACTCGGGTTCTGCGCCCCTAATTGAGGTGAGCTGATTTTAATTTAAAACCGACTCGAAGATAAAAATTTTGCTTCCTTACTAGAATGGGAGAGGGAGGGTTGCTGGGGACGTGAACGGAGGAACGTGTTTGTTTGCCCGGTTCCTCAGCTCGAGCCAGGACACTTCCATCCCGGGTACTTATGTGGATTTATTTCAGGCAGTTTCTTAGACTCAGTAAACAGCTTGATTTTATCGCGGCTCTCGTCAGTGCGTCGACGAAAGCGCCTAACTGCGTTTTCACGTGAGCTTTAAAAACAAGAGAGAACACGGACGGTGGGTTTGGACTTGCATTGCAGGCACGTCCTTTTGTCGATTTTCGAGACTGATTCCATGTTGCGCGGTGAAATAATTCGTGTTCGGAGAGACTCAGAGCTTCACTGCTCTGCTAAGGAAGAACACCGTATAAACATTCTGACGTTGCCAAAGTTCCTCCGATAAATTAAGAAATCTCTGGAAAACTCATTAATACTTCGATTCTATGTTTGCAGTTAATTCTATCCCTTCTTTAGGGCATATTCATATCATAGTCGTTCCTCAAACAGCCTCTCCTTTTTTTAAGGAAGCCCCACATCTTTAACATTAGGTATGATTCAAGGGGAGGAGATTTAAACCGCACAGTAAAATTGACAATTTTAAAGAAATTCGATTCAAATTCAACAGTTCATTTTCGGGAATACATCCTTTTCAAAGAATTACGACGATTTACCACTGCAAAAAAGGATGCACATGGACACGAAAACTTCATGATATTGACAAACTTAACGGTAGCTGCAAACTTACCTTAAAAGGTTCAAACCCAGCAAAATGTATTATTTTTTAAATTTTATTTTTTGCCTAAGTTCGAAATTATAATTTTACTCTAGATTCGTTAATTTGTGATATTTTAAACTTTGAACCCTTAATGAAGCGTTTTCGAACAATTTCCAAAAAAAGCTACCCATATTAAATCAGTTGTTTTCAAGCGGGAACAGGTTCATTTCTCGATTAGTCTTAGTTAGCATGTCCTTTCATGCAAATCAAGGCTCATGCAAAAATGCACTTGTCCCCTTTCGAAAACAACTGATTCATTTTTTTCTCAAAAGTGAGCATTGAATCGGAGAAATTCGGCAACGTTCGAATGTTCTTGTGGCGTTTATCCCCAGCACAACAGTACATATCTTCGAAGCTATTCTTTCTTCCTCCCGCCGAGGAAGTTTTAATTTAAGTCCAACTTTCTTGAAATCTCTCATACGAGACTTGATGAGCAGAGCGGGATTCGTTGGCCCAACTTCGCCGCGCTCGGTTATCGTTGCGGAAAAATAAATCGCGAAGCAATACACTTTTCTCGGTAGGCGCTTCTTAAGCCCGATTCACACGCTCCAACTTCCATCGAAGTTTCGGAACGACAGCGAATCAAATATTTGATAGTGTGATATAGACGCGGGACGCCGGGACGGGGAACCAACCCGTGCGAAAAGTTTGATGCGAACTCGTATCCGACGACAAGTCAAGTTTCCGTTCGACTTCCTGTCCGATGGGATAGTATCATCTCGAGCATTGCGCGGCATGTTGTCATTTGGAAATGTCACCTGCCCCACGCACAGTGGATCCAGTCAATTAGAGAGCTCAAACATGAAATTTTTTACTTAGACTGAAAATGAAGATGTTGCATGTGTGAGGAATTTGCGATTTGACAATGGATTCTTAGGTAAAATTTTGCAAGAAACACGATGGTGCCACTGGTTTTCTCTGAGATCAACTCCCAAGCCCAAAGAAAGCTCTCAAGTTGAGGCCAAAATGGAGGGGATATCCCACGCTATCTTGAGAGTCCACCTCTACATCAAGACAAACTCTCCATGCAAAGATAGGGAGCAAATACATTGAGAGGACTGCCATTTTTTAGGGGGACTCTGAAACTTAAAACACGGCAACCCTGCTAATGTATTTGCTCCCTATCTTTGCATGGAGAGTATTTGTCTTGATGTAGACGTGGACTCTTAGGATAGCGTGGGATATCCCCTCCATTTTGGCCTCAACTTGAAAGCTTTTTTTTGAGCTCGGGAAATGATTTCAGAGAAAACCAGTGGCACCATCGTGTTTCTCGCGATCTTTTACATGCTAATCAATAGTCAAATCTCAAATTCTTCAAAGATGAAACATATCCATTATTATGGTTTTTTCTTCACATTTTAAACTTAAAGTGGAGCTTCAAGAAGAATTTCACGAGGAAAAAAATGTAGCCACTGTTAGAACCTCAAAGTTCTGTTCATACGGAGTTATGAGCGTTTAAATTTTCCAGATTTCGCCCGACTCTTCCTATTGACTCTATCCATTGTGCGACAATTCAAGTGACAGCGTATGCTGAGATTATTTTTGAAGCAAGATATCAACGCTTAAAAGTTTGACGATGATCGGATGGCGGTTACCTGATATTCCTTTGCTTCCTAGACGAATTTTGACTGTAATCTACTTTTATGTTGCACAATCTCCACTAAATTCTATGTTTTCCAAAGAATGATTGACAATACTAACTGAAAATTTCATTGACTTTTTTTATGGGGCCGTCTCGTAAGTAACGTATCAGTTACGTACAGTTGTAGGAGGAAAGGAATGCAGCTACAACCCTGGGATGCAGGTGCGTTACGGGGGAGGAGGGGAGGGGAAGCTCAAAAATTCCAAGTTTCAGCGTTACGAGTTAAACATACTGCCCCTAGATTAGTTTCATTCCTCCTAAATTGAAGTCTCATTTGCCTCGAAAAACGATTCAAGTGGCTGGACCTCTCTTCAAATGGGAACGGAATACTATTATTTTTAATCGCGGAACTGGCAAAGCCCGTGTGTTAATCCGAGCTAACTTAGTTCGACTCAAAATTGCAGTCTTGCGTTAACGCATAGTTCGGATCCCTCAACGGGCCAAAAGCGAAGCGAATGGGAGAGCACGTAGCATTCAGCAAGTGAGTACGCTTCATTGAAAAAAGTTCATAACCCCCCTTTTCCCCCCTTTGCCGACGCTTCGGTTTCGGCGAAAGCGCTCGGCATCTCAAGGGTTTAAGCGGCGTTTATGGATAAAAAGCGCCCAAGAGCCCTCATCGCTTCCTGATAGTGCAGTTTCGGTACGCACGTTTTTAATTAAAACACCTCCGAGAGGCTGCGCTTTGGGCGAAAATTCTACCTCGACGACGTGTTCAAGTCCGAGAGCTGTGCACCGAAATGGCAACACTGCTCTTTTCCGTCTCAAATAGAGTGGGATCCGCAGAATTAAGGAGACGTCGTCAAGAGACAGTTGTTTTAAAGCCTTTGAACTGTTTTAAAATATTCAAACGCATCGCCTCGCGGGCGAGTTTCTCGCTGGCAAATGCTCGGTTGCCTGGCGACAGATTACCTTTGGAGAGAAATCTTAGGGGATAAGTTACCAGTGTGCGGCGAACGCCGACGAGATAATGCGTGATTTGGTTGCAACCAATGAGGATTTCGCAACGAACAGTTTGATATTGTTTGATTTTTTGCGTTAAAATGCATGAAATGGAGAATTTGCAGCTGTTAGAAATTTTTTAAAGTGTCTATTTAAAAAAAAAATACTACGAGTAACAACTGAGACATTGACCGTGGTGCTTGTTCATTGGAGACCAGTCCAGCTAAACCGGCTTGAATGTATCCGTTTTCATTATTGAATCAGTAAGAACGAAAACACACCAACTCGAAAAAATGAAAATAATCAAGACAGGCACAAAAGTGCACAGAAGGTGAAAATGTTAGTCTAAGAAAAAGATGTTTAGTGCCGGAAGACAAGTACTTAAGGATACTTTGAAGATGCAAGTTGGAACAAATGCGCTAACTTCAATTATCTTTATAAAAATTGACTGCCTTCAATGAAAATTGAGCATTTTCAGGTTACCAAGTTGGTGTGTTTTCGTTCTCACTGATTCAATTGTTCCTTAACTGCATTTTTTTATGTAAAGTCAGCATTTGATAATTTTCGCACATTTATCGACAGTATGAATGCTAAATGAACATTCAATTTTTTTTTCCGTGAGCACAAAAGTTCTTTTGTATATACAATGAATTGACCAGTTACATTTGGCAATAGCCGATGTGGCTTGGTTGGTTTCTGCTAAACGCGGCCCAACTATGTCTACGCTCAACCTAACGGGCGGGTCGAAAGCGAGAGTGGAGCCCTCTGAAATTGATTAGTATCGCAGGTCTGGGTTGAAAGAACAAGTGAAGCGATTCGGGATTAAAGACGCGATCCTCCGCTAATTAAAACTCGTGCAATGGGATCCCTGTTCCGAGCCGCCGATCATCCCTCTCGCATCTCGAATCCCTTCGGGTGCTCAGAAAAAACAACGCTTCTACGTTGGTTAAGTATTGCAGTTACGTTGTTCTCCGCAGGCCAAGGGTCCGTAATCGTGCTTGCCGTCCGTAGCGAAAATCGCGGATACACGTGCGGTCTCTGTTGAAGTTAAGTGGTTTTATTCTGTTTAGAAGGCTTTGGGTGGTCTGTTCGGCACCGAGAGAAAAATTTCGGATTTCGGGTGTCTAGATTGAGGGAAAAAACTGCAGTTAAAATTACGATTATAATGTTTTGTAGGAGGTCTTAATTGATTAATAACAGTTAGAAACGATAGACCGGGTTGAGAGTACTGCGGACTGATTACTAAAATTGATAGACAAAGCTAAAGATAATTAAGACTAAAAAGAGCGAAAAAGAGGAAACTTTCGTCTTCGGAGAGAAAACTACCTTGTGATGAGGAGGAACATCCTTTTCAGATGAAAGTCAAAAATTTTCGGAAATTTTTGGCTTTTTTTTCCCGGGACATGGTGTGGAGTGGACCTAGCACCATTTTACCACATTTTTACATGAAGTTCGGGCCATTTCTCAGTGTTGTTTCTCGTTTGCTTCTACAACTTAGGAGTCTTACACAGTGTTCGAAACTCATCTCTGAATTTTAGGAGTCATTTGTCGCATCAAGCCCGATTTTTAGGCGCCATTGAAGATTTTTTAGGGGCCAAATTGACTTTTGGGCTATATATTACGACGCATTTAGTGAAAATATAGACGCAAGATGTTTTCGTAACAGGACTAGTAAGTAGTTGTAACTTGGGGAAGACAAAAGCACAAATGATGAAATCGTGAAGAATAGAAAAAGCTTTCACTTGTGGTGCTGAAAATTTCGAATAATCACCTGATATAAATGGCCGATTTTTTAAGCGCATTTGGCGCGTTGGCGCCTGTGAGTTTCGACCACTGCTTACATTCATTAAGTTGGATGTACCATCGATGTAATCTCTGATTTTGAAGCCACAGATTTTATCAGTGTGACGCTGTGCTTTTTTTCGAGACTAATGCTAAAGATAATGATATTTAATGATAGAAGATAATGAAAATGAAAATAATGCTGATCCTAGTCAGAATCTGCGAGGTGTTGATGGAAAGTGAGAGCATTCGCGTTTTCCGCGGTGCACTCTGGAAGCATAAACAACCGTGGTGGCGGCAAAAGGGGGAGCAGGTGAAAGATAAAATACCGAACGCCGCGCCGTTCTATTTTGCTAAATCACAAAATTAAATTTATCACCGAGAAAGGTCGGACTGTAGGGCACGTGAATTCCAGTTGCGTTGTTTTCCCTCCAAGGGCAAGGGGGTGGCGGGGGAGTGAGGGTGGTAGGATGACGATTTATCGAAAATCTATAGGGGAGGAAACGGAACAACTGCTTGCCACATTCTTACCACGGTTGACCGTTTTCTAGCGAAACAAGTTTTTTTTGTCAGTCGGCGAGGTTGCGGCCTAGCGGTCAGCGCGTCTGACTCTAGACCAATGGGTCCCGGGTTCGAAACCTGTGCTTTTTTTCGGGACTAATGCTGAAGATAAAGATATTTAATGATAGAAGATAATGAAAATGAAAATAATGTAGATCCTAGTCAGAAGGGAAACAAATGGAGGAAGAGACTTTTCGATGCTGAAATGTATTTGCGTTTTTTTTTGTCTGGGAGATAACAAATTTATGTGCTTTTTTCCGAGCTTAAGAGTTGATATTAGAGGAAATGTAACTATTATCAAAACTATTTTTTCCGTAGAATTTTACACAACGGTGCATGGAAAAATCACAAATCCCCACTGAATGTGACAACTCCATTCGGTGTCTTAAGAATGAGAAACTTCTCACTACCAGGTCAAAAATCGGTGAATACACGAAGCGTACGGTATACTCTCAGATGCACTGGCGGATGTCACAGGGTGCTATCCATAAAGTTCGATACCAGACCGGGCTACTATGGGGAGGGGGGTGAGGCGTCAGAAAATGGGATAAATCTGGTGTAACCGCGGAATTATATAATGTATGTAAAAAAGAAAAATATAAAATTTTCCATAACAAAGTGATTTACATATTCTTTGTTGTCGGGCGAGCTTAGGTATATTTTTTTCGCCTCGTTCTTCCCCGTGCTTTTCCGTTACTCCGCCGCATTTCCGAGCTCCTCATCTGCGAAAAACTTCCTTTCGCGGAGTTCCTTGTCCGCCTTGGAACGCGAGGTTCAAGGCGAGGGAAGTGATGGGAGGGGGAGGAAGGGAGGAAGGGTGGAAGGGAGGAAGGGAGGAGGGGAGGAGGTTGGCTTAACGCAATTTGAGAGTTGTCTCCGTTTGCGTTCCACGTTGATTGGGATACATCTTGGGGCCTCGGGCGATCGCTCTTCAAGGGACCCACGCCAGCACTGTCGTTCTAGGGAAAAACGCCGTATGAACATTCGAGAGTTGCCTTATTTCCTGCGATAAAATGTCTATTTTTGAGGAGAATTATGAATATTTTTTCTTGATATTTTCAAGTAATTTAGATCTAATTACGAAGAAAAGCCTCTGAAAAATTGAGCGGAAAATATTCACGAGTATTCCTAAAAATTTGCATTTAGTCAAAGGAAAGGCAACTGACGGAGGTTCATACGGCGTTCTCCTTTAGCACGGCAGAGTACACTCCCGACCTGGGAGAGGACGCCGTATGATCATTCCAGTAATGCCGAATTACCACCATTGAACATTTACTTTTCATGAAATTATGGATACATGTCCTCTAAATTTTCAGATACGCTGGAGGAAATCACTGCCAACTGAAATTAAGTGATAATATTGGTGATAAGGATCCACCGTACCAGCTCCCCGGAGAAATATCTCACTATTGGTAGACTTGGCAACATCCACGGCGTTCATACGGCATTTTCTCTAAGCAAAGCAATGTATACTATACGTTCTCGAAATTGGGAGAGTTCAGTTTCTTGTATTCGAACCCCGCCGCGGATGAAGCAACGGAGTTTTCATTTCTTCGGCCTCCTCACGTGAGGGCGCGGCTACACTTCGCGATGGGGCCTGTAGTCAAATAACTGTAATCAAAATAGCTTACCCGGGCTCATTTTTGAGTGTAAAAAAAGTGTAAAAATTGAATTGCCTTGTTAAATTTGGCAATGGCTGATGTGGCTTGGTTCTTCTCTGCTAAACGCGCTTCAAATGTCACTTTTGCTGAGTCAGTTTTCAGCAAAGTAAGTGGGAATTACTTAAACAATTACCGAACTCCTTGGTCGTCAGTCACCATTAGCGTTGAATTCCGAAAATAATTTTTACACTACAGGTAAGATAGAATTACACGGTCCCTAAAACATATTGTCCCTGTCCTAGACGGTAAATTTATTTTTAAATCAATTGATTCTACCCGGAGAGCACATCAAATATCAATGTAACACATTAAAGCTAATGATTCGCCTCAAGTATCAACACCCGATTTATTAGCGCAACTGATCCGCTAGACAGCTGATTTTGACAGGTGCCGAGTTTCACCATAAAACCCATTAGTTTGACCGTTAAAAGCGAACACCTCATTCGCCTTGAGTCCGAGACGTCGGCACTTAATCAGCCTGCTCCGTAGCTTTAGGCACTCGGTGCTGTAAACTATCCTCCAGGCTGAGGTCCTCGGAGACTGCTCTCCCCCGCTAAAACAGCACCCAAACCGGCCACAAAACGGACTTAATTAAAGTGCCCTCTGGAGTGCAAAATGGAGGTTTGCCTCTTGAACCGTGGGTCGGTTGGACTTGTGGCACTCGACGTCAAGTGCCCAAGCTGCCGGATGTCCACGTAATCCTCGGTGTCACAGGTTGTTTCGAGCGGATTAAATGCCAAAAGTGGCAACAATGTACCCCAGAACAAACGTTCCACGATTGGAGATGCATGCTCCTTAATCTTGCGCACGTCTCCTCCTCTTCCTCATCCACCCTTAAACTCCCATATAAATCGGCCGGACTTTGGGATGAGCCTCCCAGGTGGAAAAGTTGGTTGCTTCCTCAAACTCTCAAGTATTTTTCACACAGGTACACCGAACAATTACTTCATTCAAATCGTCATGACATTTTATTTATTTAGGTGTAAAGTCTGCTCAAATTTCCAAAAGTCCGGAAAATTCATCAATGTTTTGGCTGATTTAGCAGATATTCCGAGTAAAGATTACACAGTTCTAAAAAATAAAAAGTGAAACATGTTCCAGACTTCGTCGTTCCCCGGACGAGGAAATGTAACTATGTTCCAAGGTTGCAAAATTGACTCGAACAATTCAATTTTTTTACGAGGATGTACCTTCGGAATTTTTATTTTCAAAATTTGTCTAATTTTTGCATGAGATCATAAGTAAAATCAGTGAAATCTTCAATTAAAAAAATCCAAGTTTCTCTAGGTAAAAATGAAATTTGCGAGGGTACATTTGGCAACATTGAAATGTAGTTACGCTCCTTCGTGCAAGAGACGATGACTTGAGATAAAGCGGGTCGTATTTCGCAAAAGGGAATCCGCGCGATTACAGTGTTTTCAAAATTGTGCAACTTCTTCTTTTCTTTCAAGAGTACATAATTTATGTACGGAATTAAAATTTATTACAAAAATTAAATTAAATTTATTTACACAATTATTTTCCTTTAAAATTAACGCTTTTTTGGTGGGAAGCAAAGACTATTTGTTATTCTGGAGGACTTTTTTAGATTCTTATGAAAAAAGTAACACTTTTACAACACTGCAATCGCGCATGTTCCTTTTTGGTAATTGCGATTCAAGTAGGTATATCTAGTGTATTTTGATACCTTCGTCCAAAAATAACCCCGATATTTTCAGGCGTGTTTTTGATTGCGATACGTCAATTGATTCGCCATTTAAACCTACAGAGAATAATCAATAAACAGGGTGTTCGCAACGAACACCGTAGTAATCGATTCTTTACCATAGCCTCACATGAGGAAATATCAATAATCGATTAATCACGCTTCGCCACTGCATATTTTCGTACCACCCTCCGGTTGTCTGGGCAAGCTATTCTTGTCAATTTGCAAGAATGAAGGTCAAGAGTTTCTCAGGTCTGTAGACGGGTTATTCAAGTGCATTTTGAAGCGCTGAATCCAAAAATAACTTCAGATTTTCAACCCCCTTCCATCCCTTAAGTTTCGAGGAAACCCACATTTTGTCAAGGAGACTTTTCAAGGCACCGCGAAAAGGTGTTCTACGGAATAAATGGTTATTCTGGAGAACTGGAGAGAGGAAACTAATATCTGAAGTCATTTCCGGATTCAACAGCTCCAAATAAACTCTCTACAGGCCTGAGGGACTCTTGACCTTTGTTAGGGTGTAGGGGCCACTACCGTTGCTTAAAAAAGTGCTACACGAACATTTGAAAATGATGTGTAAAAATGTCAAATACAGGCCAATATTTGTTTTCAAAACATATGTTCTTACTCACAAATAAGAGTCCACACCAAATTGGTTAAATTGTCCCCAAGTTAGTATAATGGACCTTGTGAAGCAGAACGGAACCAAACTACATCAGCTATTGCCAAATTTAACTGGGCAGTTACATTTTTGACAAGAGAACGCTTGTGCGGATTCATTTGAAAATTGTAAGGGATTTGCTTCATACTATGCCAAAAATGCACTGAAATTCACACAAAAATACGCACGACCATTTTCAAGTAAAAAATTGAACTGTCCGATTAAAATTGCAATATTTGATGTAGCTTAGTTCCTTTTTGCCTAACGCGGTCCAAATCATCGTATTAAACTCAACGCGCGAGTCATTCACGGAACAATTAAATTGCTAATTTAACAATTCAATTGCTAAAAAAGTGACTGCAATGTTTCAATTGTTTCAAAACCACCCCGTGGTTTAATTAGCTTACAGTATAGTGGTTAAAGTAGCATTTTTTTGTTGTGAAATCTAAGTTGAAATATTTCAGTCACTTTTTTTTAGAAATTTAATCGTTGAATCAGCAATTTAATTTTTTTCGTGATGGACTCAAATTATCTTCAACATAGGAACATGGTATTATTATTATTTTTCAACTGCGACAACTTCATTCAACGTGGACTCCAACATCCGAATGACGAGACTTAAAATTGATGAGATCACTTCTTATCATCATTTTTAACTTGAGTTCCGACTAGAAGTATCCGGCTGCTCGAACTTCCCGAGTTCCCGATCGTCGGCAGCCGAGTTTCCTTTATCATCCAGTTTTCTGAAATTCTCACAAAATAATGCTCCGCCACTCCGCTGAAACTTTCCTGACAGTTTACGATTTAGGTTCAGGGCTTCTGACCCCGCGGTTCCCCCGAGAGCCGCCCGGGAAGCTGAAAAATTGAACGCCTTATCGAGTGTCGCTTGTTGCAGAGGTGTCAGAGAAGTTATTACAGAAGTCTCTGACGTTTTCGATTCCTGTCGGAAAGTTTTACGCGGAGTGTGTGGTGTCAGGAGTGATACTTCGCTGCTTATGACACGCCTCACAGAACAATTTTTTATCGTCTCAATAGAATCGTCATTCCTCTCAAGATCCTCGAAAGGACAAACTTCTAGACCAATAAAAATCAGGGAAATTACTTGCGGTTAGATTTAAAGGCATGCAGTTAATAGGTACTATCCATTGAAAAGATTATCATTGGACTGCATTGTGCAAATAAGATAATATTTCTACCTAATTTAAAAATCACCTATCTGCACAGAAATACTAATGGCACATATCAATGGCTACAGTGCGAGACTACGTATCTCCATTTGCAACGCTGCACTGCCGTACTAAGGAAAAACGCCGAATGAACCTTCAGGCGTTGCTAAATTTCCTTTGAGAAAACACGAATTTCCTGGTAAACATATGAATATTTTCCATCCAATTTTTCAGATAACTTTCTTCGCAATTTCACCTGTATAAAGTCCCTGAAAATTTCAAGGAAAAATATTCATATCTTTCCTCAAAAATGAACGTTTTACTGGCGGAGATTTGGCAACTCTCATAAATAATGGGCACAAATTATGCAAGGTAACTGGAAATACAGCGATTATTAGGTTGACATGCCGTATTTGGTAGATCAATTAACTTGAGTTAGGTTCAAACCTAAGAATACAACTATATCAACTTTGGTGTGTTGCACAGTATCACACGCAATTGAAGGCGTTTGATGTTAGTCCGACCGCGACCTACGGAGAGTAGAGTCTAGATGTATCGACTTTGAATGCTGTTTGCGCAGCACACGTCAAATGGACGTATTTCTACCAAACAGACCTATGTGGAGGTGAGAAATATGGGGTGTGCTCGTCGAAGCTGCATAAGAAGCAATGTAAAAGTGGGCTTGATTCCTCTTGTAGAATTGGAAAAGCGGGATTTTACATTCTATTAAACAGACCTATGTGGCAACTGAATGCGGGAGTCATGAGCCGCGGGCATGGCAAGAGAGCCTTGTGCACAGGGCTCATGAGTTAAGGGCTCACTCTAGCGATCTCCCCGTCGTGCCGGCGCTTGTTCGTTGTTGCTGACGTCACTGGCGCTTTATTATTATCATTCACTCTTACGCAAAGAGCACTAACGAGCACACCCCATATTTCTCACTTGCACATAGGTCTGTTTGGTAGAAATATGTCCAAATGAACATATACTAGTATCCTAAATAGCCTAAAATGACATTTTGGGTTAAGACTAAGTATTCAACTTTATTTTACACAAATTTTGAAGTGTTAAAGGAATGCTCGTCATTGCCAGTCTTCGTTATAAAATGCTATATGGTATCGAGTTTCACAAAAATCGACTATACAGAAGCCAATTTGGGGTTTTAAGCCACACCCGCTGGAAATCTGGACATTGCCATATTTCTCCTGAAATATTTATATTTTTTTAAAAAAAGTTATGAATAACCCTCTTTGAAATTTCCGAATAATTTAGACCAAACCGTATAAAGTAAATGGAGAATTCGCATTCAAATTTTCAGAGCTGATTTCACAATACGTTTTATAATTTTTTTCTGACTTGGGAAATAGTATAAAAATATATTTAAAAGTGAGAAAACGCACCACCTAATGACGTCATAAAGCGGAATTTCCCATTTGAACACGTGTATTTTCAGCAGATTAGATCATATTGTCATATCTTCTCCAAAAATCGTTCAATTCATGAACCAAGGGTATCCTTGTGTGTAGTTCACTCAGTGGTTTCGACTTGAGCACGAAATTCATCAAATTTCAGACACCCGCAAAGTCTCTATTGCTCAACTGAAAATGTTTCCTCCAGGGAAATTGGGGGAAATTTGGAAACCTCGCGATTTCCACACGCGGTTTGGAAGTTTAGCCACGGCTCCATTTCCGACAGAGAGCGACGACAAGAATGCGTTGGGGGGGTGGGGGGCGAAAAAAGGCATTACTCCCGGGGGCGGCGCTCTGGGCGGCCCGGGCAGGAAGCGGGGCCGATCATCACTCAGGGTGACATGGTGTTATTCGCGGGGAACTTATCAAGGCGAGGGGTAAGTGTGGAGCAGCAACTTAAATTAGAATTAGTCATAAATCCTGTTTAAGTTTAATCCCCGGCATCATTTACTTTGCGTCGTTGGTATCCTCGAGCACGTAGCGAAATTTCCAGCTCCGATCAATTTGTAACTTTGACCCTCCCCTGCCCCAGCCGTGCCCCGCCCCGCCGACCGCCCTGCTGAACCTGCTTCGGACGGATAAAGATTTGGCTCCAATGGGCTGGGTGCGCCTTGTAAGGTCTTACCGCTTTGTTTTAATTAGGTTTCCAGTCGCCCTTAACCCCTCCTATCCTCCTCTATCCCCACTACCGCTTTTCTATCAACCCCCCCCCCCCCAGCTCGCAGGTCTCGACCTGAACCCAGGCAACGACTTACAAAACTGTTGCAAGCTTTTTGTTTTAGGGCACAATGATCACAGATACATGATTTGATGATTCTAGATCGTCACCTTCCGCACTGAAAAAAAAAATTCTCGGCGTTTTTACCAAGGTCCGTTGGTACCTTTACCACCTCACTTTTTTTTACCAATTATTGGTAATTTTACCAAGACAGACTGGCAAGCTTACCCAAAAAACAGTATTTTTACTGTTTTTTTTTCAGGTAAGAATACCATTTTTATTGGTAATCAATTCCCGGTAACTTTGCCATTTTATCTCGGTAATTCTACCACAGTCGGTAAAAAATATGGCGTTTTTACCAAGGTCCAGTAAAATTACCGAGAAAGTTCAATAATTTTACCGAAATTCTCGGTAAAATTACCAATTCCATGAATGGTAATTTTATCAAGAAAAAACTGGGATCAAATAGAACCCTGAATTCTTGGTAATTTTACCCTTTTCTTGGTAAATACACCGAGATTTTTTTTTCAGTGCGGTCAAAGTATCACAAGTGTCATACGACGCTTCAAAAGGAGGGATATCGATAAGGGCCGATTTTGGCCCCACTTCAAAAAATTATCTGAGCCCATATTTTAAGTACCCTAGGGTAGGTGCATTCTGGCGCAACATGTTTTTGCGATTGTGCATCGTTTTCCTGCCACAACAGCCGACTTAATTTTTTGGCTGAAAAATGGTTTTAATTTTATGACGAGCCCAAAAAAGCTTTGCTACATGAATACGGGAGGTTTACATAATGTTTCTAAATATTCTCAAAAATTCGTAATTTATCAAAGGAAATTTGGCTACGCCAAAAGGCTCATACGGCGTTTTTACTTAGCACGCCAGTCTACTGCATGTTATTCTTTCGCTGTGAGCTGGCAGCTTAGCCTTTACCCGTCTTTGCTCTTCCGAGCTACACGACTTTCATTCTTATTCCCTCATTTTTCTCGCGTTTTACGCTTAAGTTTCTCCATTTCGGGCAAATGGCTGGCACGGCAGTGATTAAAGCTTCCCGCTACAGCACAGCTCCGACCAGCATTTTCGACCCCAATTGAAGACGGAGGGAAAAATGTTGGAACACTACATTTAATCCACAAAGCTTCCAAGACATGATGTAACGAACCAGTCGGTTGAAATTTGTTTTTCCTCGTCCCTTTTATTCTTGTTTTCTCCACAATACGCTGATATTTTGACATATGCCGAGAAGTCACAACGAAGCAATTTACAAAATTCCATTCATCTCTTGAAATCCTCGAGGAGCCCTTGGCGAAAATCAACAAACGTTGGTGATTTTTTTGCAATCAGCAATTAAAAGGACAATTTAATCGGAGACATTCAAACTGCATAACATGTTGTAGAATATCCCCTAGCATTATGTGATGTCTTTAAAGAGGAACTGAGTAGAATATTCCCTTAAATTTTTGTTTATTATATACACGGAAATAAAGAAGTTGGGGTTGTTGGATGAAATGTACATTTCAAATTAATAGTTGTGGCACCTGGTACCCTACTAATAAATAAGGTTACTGACCCAAATGTTGCGGCATTACCACAATTAATTGGAAATGTCCATATCATGAAATAAATTGGGGTAGTACATGCAATTTTAGGGGATGGCCCCTGACACTTTTTCCCGTAATATTGTTAAAAATGTAATTATTGTTAAATAAAAAATTTATTGTTAAAAATTAACTCGAGGTTTTAGTTATTGTTAAAATTAATTATTAAGAAACATATAAAATCTCAAGCAGAGACTTTCTATTGGTCCTCCCTTGAGATCCAATGACCATCAGCAAACCATTTCCTGTCGTTTGATGTTAGTCACATTATGTTAAAAAAGGTTGATTTGGACAGAGATGTGAGATTTCCTTACCTTGAATTGTATTCAAATATGGACCGCACTCATCACTCAAGAGTCGACGCCAGTGGCGAGGCGTGAATGATCGATTTTCGATATTTCTTCATTTGAAGCTATGTTAAAGAATCGATTATTAAGGTGTTCGTTGCAAACACCCTGTTTATCGATCCTTTTCTATAGCTTTAAAGGGCATATCAATCGATTTATCGCAAAACACGCCAGCTACTGGTCGACACACACTGGACCGAGTCAATAGGAGAAGTCGGACAAAATCTGGAAACTTTGAAAGCTTTATATTTTTGAAAACATAAAACAAAAACATTCAAGAGTGGTTCCAACGGCTTTTTGTGAAACTTCCTTGCAGCACCCCTTGAAATTTAATTTTTGACTGTAGAGACATCAAAATTTGAAATTTTAGCTAAAAAATTCATGTCTTACCTCCTCTAATACCTCGTTCCAATGTAAGACACATAGAAATATCGATTGAACAAATGACTCACCTGAAACATAAGAAAAGGAAAAACTTGAATCAATAACGATCTTGGAGGGGGAATAATGAGGAAGATACATTAGAAATTAGGTAGAGATACTGATCAGGTCAATCAGCTCATCATAAGTAAAGAGACATAAACAGTAAAAAATGCCGGAAAAAAAATTGAAGATGGCGATCAAAATTGCTGAAATTTTGAGACCAAAAATTCCCGAGGACATTCAAATTTGCAATTTCAGTCAAACTTTTTAAGTCTGATCCGTTCCGAAGGCTACTCCCACAGAGCACGAGGGCAAGTGGGTTGGGGTGGGGAAAACTTGAAAATAAGTGGGCAATCTCGCGGCATTGTATCGTTTTGGGATCGGATCGACTGAGACACTCGAAGCGCGGAGCGGGTCCCCGAGTTCTTTCATTTTGGTCGAGCGAGCACTGGAGTGGAGTGGATTCCGAAGGCTTTTGATTAGCTTTGACCTCCTCAAAACGGAGGTTTTTGATCTGGTAATTAACGTTATTGATCCTCTTCAAAATTATGTTCTGTTCCGGATTCGACGATTTCAAAGCTGGGTCGCTGGAGAAAAGAGCCGTCCCTGGACTCGGAGGAAGCTGGGAGTCTATAGATCCCACAGGGGGAAAAATCGGATCCGTTACAGAAAGAAAGGACACCATTTCTTCGGCAGGCTTTCGTTCAGGGAACATTCTCGAGGGGTTGAGAAACTAGATGAAAATGAACTTGTTCCGTAATGTTTACTTCTTGAATTTTTGAGAAGTAAAGATAGCGCAGAATTCACGAAAATTTCCTCCCTCTTTTTTGAACAATATAATCCACGGAAAACAAGTTTGAGTTCTGGAGAAGGCATTAGCAGGAGTTTCTAGGAGGGATCGAGTTCGTAATGGGAGTTGGTCAGAGCATGCGAGTTGGAGATGACATCGTGTTCGACATCATGACCAAACAGCACGGAGAAAAAAACTTCATGCGTGGGACCTGAAGTTTAGATCTTACAAATCCCTGAAGTTTTTGGATTGTGCATCCGATGACTGGAAGTTTAGCTGCGAAGTTTGGTTCCTGTGAACGATGTGCAATCTCTACTTTTAAAACATGGAAGATTTAAAAATTACTTCATGAGCTCATTACCAAAGCAGCCGGTATTCCATTGAATACTTAATTGAAAATGATCTTAACCAAGGCGAATAAGGCGGTATTTTCACAATAGTCAAAGATGTTAAAACCGTAAAAATTAACATATTCTCACTAGTTGCCAAGGTGTGCGATATAATAAGGCTGTTTTATACGCGTTGAAATGAAGAACGTGCAGCTTTTTCAACATAATCTGGCAACAATGCTACTACTGCTCTAGCTCTTCCCAAAAACAGAGGAATCCACTCCCAGTTGTGACTTTTTTTCGAAAGTCCGACAATTTTGGAGCTCTCCAAGCGTTTCTCATGCAAATGGGTAATCTCATTAAAGCACACGCGCACAGGACTTGAACTAACGGCACTTCTGCTTTCCTCTTTGACTCGAAATTCCCTATTATATGAAATTCATTCCGAACTTTTTTTTTCGAGAGGAGACGAAAGGACTTGGGAATAAAGGAATTTCTCAGCTTTTCAGGAGGGACGATATTTTCAGCGGTCCTTTCGCCGCGGCCTTTGCTCGCGTCGTCCTCGGTGCTCGAAAACGCGGGGGCAAGCTCTCGAAAGGGCACAAAAAATTCACGAAAAGCATTCTTCCCGGAAGCACTGGATGTAAGGTTATTGTTTCTTTTGATTTTATTATTCTCGTAGATCCGGGAGAGACTTTATGGTGGATGGATGAGCAACGTCGACCCGTGATAACAACGGTGAGATGAATCCGCGAGGCCGCGTCAAAAGGCCATAAAAACGAATACAACGGGACATTACGTACAGCGTGAGTGTTCTACCGCCTCATAAACAGGAGATAGCCGGAAGTATGAAACGGTGTGTGATATAATAGGTGCACCTAGCTTCATCCACAAGTTAGCGTGCAGTTACACGTTTTGTACTGATTTCGGTCATTTTGAGACTATTCGCGATTTGGGTATTCCTGTTTTACTTTTGGTTGATATGCTGCTGTGAAAAGGAAAAACGCCGTATGAACCTTCAGGCGTTGCCAAAGGTTCTTGCGTAAATCACGAACTTTCGGCAAAATTTGTGAATGTTTTCTTCCAAATTATCAAGTAACGTAGTCCGCAAATTAATAAATAATGATAGACGGAATTCTACGACTACTTTTACGTTCAAAATATGTTGTATCGATTACAAATTTTTGACAAAGAAAATTCTCAACCGTATGAATCCATCTCATTCTTTTCCGAATACGACTCGGTGTGTTCCGGTCCAATGTTCACCCTCTGAGTGGTCCGTCTCTCAAACGGACAACATTCCGCAATTCGGAACTGCAATTTCGACCCCATCACTAAAAACACTTATGTAAAAAACTAAAGGTATATGTACGCTGCATCCAAACTGAGACAGGAATTGTAGTTCCAAATCGCAAAATGAAGTCCAAATCAAGAGAACAATTAATTTGGAGTCTAGCTTTTGATGCGAGCGGTCACCGCCCCCTCACCCTTACGATAAAAATTCTTGAGCTTTGTTAAAATTTAATTTAAATTGAAACGGAGCCGAGGGCCGGTCGAGAAGGGGGCCACGGTGGGTCGTGGGGAGGGGAGGGGGGAGTCGATTAAGCATCAAAGAGTTCCCCATCGAGTTCTTCAATTATAACGGCTGAGACGCAGTGGATTATGCTTCACCTGAAAGTAAATTACACTCCGGGTTTCCGAGCGGTGGATTAGTGGAACGCACGAGCGATTGAAACGCTCGCCGCACCGCACCGGGCCGGACGCTGTCGATTCTTCAGCTGTTGCCAAAAAGAAGGCCAGAATTCGTCGGTTTTGCGTTGATTTACGCAATGAATGATTTGAGTGAATGAGCCGCAGTTGTGCCGACAGAAACTGCAAAAATGAATAAAAGAGCCAAAAAAAACCAGGAAGCATGCAATCTTTAGTTTTAACCCATTTGTGCATCGATATTTTAGAGTCAAATACGTCAAATTTTGAGCGTTTCGGTGCGCGTACACCTCGCTGCAGCACAACAAAAGCAAAAAATGTAAAAGAAAAAATTATAGTGCTTTAGAAATCATTAAATTTGACACGGAATCACCAATATTTAAAAAACACACATTATATTATTATTCTCCTTTGATAAATTGATACATATTTTTTCCCATCAATTTAAATGAGAATCATCAATGCCGAGTGTACAAACATTCAAAATCATCAGTTAAAAAACGCTGACTATAAGAGTATAAATATTAAAGCCTAACAGAGCGGAGCGGCGCGGCGTGCTGCCAGCGCGAGAGGCTCACTGGCGCCTACAAACCTAAGTGGATACTTCATGCATTGCACAATGCTTGAAGTATCCACTTAGGTTTGTAGGCGCCAATGCGCGATCCGCGCTGACCGCCCGCCCGCCGTGCGGCGGCGCCTAAAGCAACTGTTTCACAACAGAGGTGTTCCAGTATTATACAAAATTGAACGTATTAAGAATGACAGGCATCCTTTAAAAGTACATATCTTTCCTCCCAAAATAAATCAAGATACTTATCGTACACAGGAAAAATCTAAGAGCCTTTAGCTGAGGCAAATATAGAGGTTTATCCGGTTCAGGTGTAACAAAGTGGGAATTCCTTGAAAGATAATGAAGTCCTGTTACACCAAATAGGTGCAGAGAGTTTTAGTGAATTTTGTCTCATGGAATTGACGCTCCCCCATTTTTACCAAAACTCTCAACTATATATTATTCTCCGTTGGGCCAAACAGACAAAACATAAAAACAAGTAACCCTCATTCTTCCAAGACATTATATATTTTAATCCAAAAACGTCGTGAGCAATTCGTCGTCTCCGGCACGAAGGAACGTAACTTCACTCCAAGGTTGCCAAATTGACTCAAACAATTAATTTATCTCATGAAGTTGTACCTGCGCGATTTTTATCAAAACATTTCCTGATTTTTGCGTGAAATCTGCGGAAAAATCTGTGAAATTTCCAGGTAGGAACGCCGAAAATCCTCCCAGTCAATATGCAATTTGCAAGGGGAAATTCGACAACATTGAAATGAAGTTACGTTCTTTCGCGAGGAAACGACAAATTGTCGTTTTGTATTTACATGTGGGCCAATTAACTTTGGATCTCAACTGGCACGTGGACCAAAACTCCCGTGCCGAAAAAACGCGTAGACATAAATTACTGGAAAAAACAGGTGCGCGGACAAAAAATCGTTGACGAAATGTCCTATAACCGTTTTTTGGGCTTCCAAATTTCACATCATTACTTTTTCCAGAAACGCTTCCCACTAGAAAAGAACAAGATAAAAGAGGAGAAGCTGGGAAAAAGAGGAGCCCTTTCATCTGGTTTTAAACGACTCAATGAAGGGGAAACTGGCAACCACAGTGGATTATATTTTTCAGAAAACCCTGCTCGTGCGAGGAAGGAGCGAGAAAAATATATGATTATGCACGAGTAAGAAGCGGTTCCATTACTTTCGGGGAAATATGATCGTCAGACGTTGGTAGGGGAGAACACTTGTGCGGACCTGAATAATAAATTAACGATAACTTCCTTCTATCAGCTCGCACGGAGGCGTTTCGAGTAAATAAATATGGAGGATAACCCCACTGCTCGTATGAGCGATGCATTTTTATCGAAATTTACAGCAATTACTACGAATATTATAGTCTTCTCTTGCACTGAACATGCTTCATAAAATTATGTGACGTATAAAAAAGCACAAACAAAAACAAAAAAAACTCCAACTACATTTGACAGTATTCATCTACGCAAAGACAGTTTTCAGTTTTCTTTTGGAAATTTTTAATAATTCTCCCTATGGTTTAAAGACAATGTCCTGGAATTCAGTGTGTCAACAACTTACAGAAATAAGATACTAAGGCGTTAGGGGAATCTTTAAAACGTTACGATGTAACTAAGCCCTTCGGACCCCCCCCCCCCCCCCCCCCCNCCTCTTAAACTCTCTCCTTTATACCCGGGCAGCTTTGTGATGAGAAGAAGTTTAAAGAAGCCTTGAACGAGGCATCCTAAAAATGACAATGGACCACTAGACAAGGTACGAATTTCAACATTCTGATACATGTTTCTTAACCAAAATTTCACGTAAAACACGATGGGCACAACTAAAGTTACCGATATCAACTCCTTACGAAGATATTTAATGATTCTTGATGCGTGAATTCAAACTACCCGCTCATGAAAACTCAATGCTCTACGTGACTCACATCGCGCACTAAACGTTATCATGACAGTTTCTGCGATATAAAAATCTGGCAACCTCAATCTAGACGCTTTGGCTCAGCTATTACAAATGGACTGCATTTTGCAATTTGGAACTATAAACTCTGCCTCTTCTGGAAAAACACTTATGTGCTTAGGGAAACTACTGACACATACGTTATTTTTAAACCGGGCTAGAATTCATAGTTCAAAATTGCAAAATGTAGTCCAAATAGCTTATAGTTTGAACAACACATGGTGGGAAATGAACATTGTTCGATTGAGGAGCTTGCTGAAACCTTTGTAGTGCGCGATTTGACTCACTTAGAGCTTTGAGTTTCTTGTGAGCGGGCAGTTCAAATTCCTCGTAACCAATGTGAAATAAAATCGTTCATATCTTCGTTAGGAGTTGGTTTCAGTAATTTTCGTTGTACGAATCGTGTTCTACGTGAAATTCTGGTTAAGATACATGTATCAGATTGCTTAAATTCGTACCTTGTCTAGTGGTCCATTTTTATGGACCTCGGGGTAAATTCAAGGCAGTATAACTTTAAATAGATAGATCCTTGACATTTACTTGCAAGCGGTAAACATGATTTGGCACTACGGACATTTCAAAAAATAGAAGACAGTTATTTAGAATTTACAAATATTGGGATAAGCCTCAAACTACGTTAAGTTTGTAAAAATTGTAGTATTGCTTCCATCGTATTTTGTACTTTATGCAGTGACAAATCATTGCAATTGCTTGCGATAATCCATCCATTCCCAAAGTTAAAATGTTGAATTTCACTCATGGTTCGTGAAAATTGTTCTATTTATGATTCTGCGTTCTAGACACATGGGCGGATCCTCCATATGTCCGAAAAAAAGGGAAGAAAGAGGGAAGGGAGAGAAGAGGTAACGGAGGAAAGAAAGAAGGAGGCTTGTATTTGGTAATATTTATGACGAAGTTGACTCAAAAGTTTGACTGCTTATTAGATTCCTTAAAATTTCGAAAATGTTCCAAGGGAAGCCCCCCACCCCACCTTACAGCCCTTCGTTCGGAGTGTTTGAACCCGCTTATGTCAAGAGTTTCTTGCACCTCCCCTAAAATCTCAATGGAAACCAAACAGGGTCTTTCTAAGGAGAGGATCAGTTTAAGGAGCGGCTACGAATACGGGTGACGTTTAGACCCACTCAAGAACATCGAGAGGTCATGAGAAATAGTTTTCACAACGAGACGTGTGCAGGAAAAAAACCTTCTTGGTGCAATTTACTCACTGAAACAACAATAAAAGGGATGAGTGTATTTGTGCGCACTGCTTTTAAGTGAGAGATTGAGGTTATATTTACATATTATGACGGAAGGAAGTGTGGTTATCACGTTCGTCCAAAAACCAAATCCTCGACATTAGGCGTTACTTCCCCTCTGAAACATCGACGGGTAAGCTCTCATTCGGAAATAAGCGAGGCGTAAGTCAGCTTAAGGCCATAACTTTGAGGCTCTGCGAGAAAGCGACTCCGCGTAAACCTGTAATTTTAAAGTTTCAGTCGAATTTACGGGCGAGTCTGTCAGAGCCGCGGATTCGAAGGCCTCGCTTTTTTCTCGACTCGATTTCAATATTCAGACCCCCATCTCGAGCCCCGCGGAGAAAATAACCAAGCCGATTGCATCTCTGACATCGGGGATGGGAGGAAATATATCTTAGAGATCATAGGGAATGTAATCGAGTAGCAATCACACTTGGCATAAAAGCGAGCAAAACAAGAGCATTGAATTTTTCGTCTCAAGTTCTCTCTCCAAACTTCAAACTCGAAGTAATTAAAAAAGTCGATAAACGCGATGAGATCGAAAAATGATAATCTTTTCATCGTATTCAAGAGGAAAGCATTCGTACTCGCGGAACGACGACGGTCGGAGATCGTTACGAGGATGATTCCAGTAACGAGGAAAGGAATTAGCTCCTAAGTGAGCGCCCCATGCACGACTTACCCCGAACGAGCCCCTTCATTCGCGACCGCTGCAACCCGGCCAACGCCGGCCCCTTCATTCGTGAGTGACGCAAAACGGCAAACACCCTCCAGCGGGAACAATGAGGCGCAAATCGTTCACCGGATAGGCGAGTGTGTCAGATCGTCGAGAATATTCTACTGATAAGAGGAAAGAGTACTAAAACCATCCGCAGAACACGCAACTACGTTCACGAGTAATTCCGCCCCGATAATAAGGGAGCACGACCGTTACGTTACCCGAGTCGCTGCTGTTATCCCCGATTCGGACTTCGAAGGCTCCACCTGGATTGGAGGGGGAGAAGAGGTGGGGGAAAAGGCGCCGTCGGATTCGGGATGTTTTTCAGGCGGTTAATTTTTATTCAAGTTCATACACTAGCCGACCCTCCGCGAGTATCGGCTCAGAAATGAGCGTCTGAAAATGGGGGAGCGCCGGGCTTTTGACGGGGTTTCCGCCATCGACGTTCCAATTTCATAGCCGTTAAACCAACACCCCCCCCCCCCCCCCGTCCTCGTCCGCCGGTCACGTCGTGCCACAGTTTTTGTTCCTCTTTACGGCCTCGCTTTTATGTATTTTATTGTTGCGCCTAAATGTTCGCACGCGTGGGCTATTGGCGAATCTTTCATTTTCCGATCGCGTTGTATCGGGTTTCGGCCTGGTTGCCGGTTTGTCATCGTCCCGGGGATAAATTGGACTCGCTGAATTTGTATCGCACAAAACACAAATAATAAAATTGCATTCAGCGGAAATTTTAATGTGCTCATGAAGTAATGCGATTGAACGGTAGATATTAAGTGACAAAGTTATTAAAGCACCTGTTGCGGCAAAGTCAAATGTGTAATGGAATGTGATGTGTGAACGAAAATGTTCTCAAGGGTTTCCCCTGAGAAGTTAATTCGGTTTTTTGTTGAAATGATATCAGGGCTTGACAGTATAACGGTTCAAAGACAAAAAACCGGGTGCGAGGAAAAAAATATTTGGAAGGCCCGATGAATAGCATGGGTGGATCGGTGTGCTGTACTACACTTCATCCGAGTGATTCCAAAAAGTGAACCCTACTGGCACGCTTAAAAAACAGAAAAAAACCGAGTCAAATTTCGGGAAATGTTAGTCAGAACTGGTGTTGAGCTTAAATAGCCGAACGTTCCCTCTTTTAAAAAAATTAAAGTAAAAAAAATAAAAATTGGGCGTAAAAATAGTGGTTAGACGTAATCTTTAACATTTACTCTGCAGGACGAATAAAATTTCAAAACCATTATTCTCGGCCTCATTGGCTAAGCCTGCCTCTGATTTCTCCACCATTTCCCCCTTTTCCCTAACTTTGTCCGGTGTCCCAGGTTTTCCCTGACTGCGAGCACCTTGGCTGAATGGTAAGACGCTTGAGGGAAGTTAACGCGCCTTCAATTGCTAACGTATGCAAACTTACCCTCTGCAGAGCACGAATATTTGCATCCAGCTTATCACTGCTAGCGTTGACCGTTTGTGAAGGCGCTTCATCGATGAAAGGAGTATGTTCCTCAGTGTTCATTCAACCGATTCTTCAGAGTTTCGTGAAATAAAAGAGTGGTTTCAATAAGCAATCTGGAATAATGATTACTCATGCATTTGTAAGCTACACGAAAAAATTCAATTGCTGATTTAACAACTCATTTGCTAAAAAAAAAGTGAGTGCAACGTTCAACGTAGATTTTACAACAACAAAATGCTATCTTAACTACTATTGTAAGCTAATTTAACCACGGGGATGGTTAAAGTGGCATTTTTTTGTTGTAAAATCTACATTGAAACATTGCAGTCACTTTTTTTTGGAATGAAATTGTTAAATCAGCAATTTATTTTTTCCGCGTGGTACATTGAGTCATATTAGGATTATGAAAGAAGCTTCTGATTTTGAAATTATCGATTGGTAGCAGTTTACCATCGCTGGAAATTCACATTTCCAGGCCCCACCGTGAATGCCCACTTTTCCCCTCTTTTTTTTTACCACTCGGGATGTTACTGGAGCCGATTCGGTGCCGGAGGTATTGGAGCGGAGGCTATTTTTCCCGATTTCCGATCGTTCAGCGAGGGATTTTATTCGATTGCCATTCCCAACTCTAATGGTTATTTGCTCGATGGCTCGGCCGTTTTGAATCGGTGGAAAATCGCACGAAAATAACGTTTGCCCCTAACACGCGTCGCAGCGCCCAGAAACGTGCGTTCTTTGAGGAATTCGGTGGAGGCATTTACGTTTCTAAAACAAGTATAGAACTCTGAGAATACATCCGAATTAGGAGTCATTGCACTTTGCACTTTTACAAGTTTTCTAATAACTTTATTTAGTAAATTTTAGCAAAAATTTTTCATGAAATTGTTGTTTTTCATGTAGCACATTTTGCAGTTTATTTGTTTTACCGTCAATATAAGTCATGCTTAGAATTCCACCAAAATTTTCAAAATCTTTTAATTTAACGTATAAATTTACCTTTACTTTCCAGTGGAGCCTGGTTTAACCCGACTGATCCAGAAGAACGGCAAGCTAATTATAATGATCCGTGAATTTAGTACCTAAAATTCTCTCAGAATTGATTTAGAAAACTTATATTCACACGATGGCAAATTAGAAGCATGAAAGACAAGATTTCATCAATAACGGAGACTTGTCTCATCCATATTTTGATGAGTAATAAATGCAGGACACCTCATTCACCACATATCGCCCACGTTTGGAGATATTTTATCATTTCCGGTAAACATAAAATTATTTTAAAACTTCTCGTAATACTTTAGAGCAAGTAGCCCACTATTACGCACAGAAGTTGCTGTCACAGTACCATTGATTGTTCAATGTGAACTTTAAAAAAACCTTAATATTTTTTTAAAACACACGAAGCAAAAAGAATCAATTTTGTTCTTTCCAAGTGACTAATACTACAAATTTCATAAACTTTCTCACTTAAAAATTTAAAAATTTTGGCAACAGCTGGCCAACCCCCCCCCCCCCCTTCTCACCCGCCAATCAATCACAAGCTGCTAATTTCAGGCTTTGTTTGCAATTCGAATCCGTGACCAAACTGGAGGAAGACGCGAGTTTCCCGGGGGAAGAGGGGGTGAGGGCGGGGGGGAGGGGGAGGTGCAAAAACCAGAGCGCGGGTTGACAGGGGAATCATATTGTTAACACGGCGTGGATGGAGGCAGACCTACAATGACAATCCGAATCAATCATTTGCGGTGCCGATAACGAGGGTTCGCGACGCGCTTAAAACCCAACGTAGCGTTGCCGAAATCCGTGCGATCCGGTGCGTATTTATCGGGCGGATGTTGAAATCTGGCAATGATGTGGGGGCTCTAACTAGAGCATAAATACCCCACCGCCCCTCCCGCGCGATGCTCGCTGGAATCGAATGTGTGAAATAGATAGCATTGTGGGACGGCGGAGACCGGGTCCTTTGTGGATCCAAGGAAAAAAATGCGCGCGTCGGAAACCCAATTATGAGCGCTCAAATTCTCGGTTAAACGCGCCTCCGCTGCGCACGGTCGGCCAATCGGAAGGCTGGATTCTGGCCGGAGGCAAAGTGGACCGATCGGCAGCGTTGGTCGAAATTTCACTCGGAGCGCGATAGACAGATGCCACGCTGAAAGTTTTGAAATTCAACCCATCGCTGAGAAATGGGTACGTTGCACACAAGACATATGGATGACAGAAAATACATTATGGGGGCAAAATTGCACCTAAACACGATGAGTACGTACACAAGTTTGAATATATAGTTGTTTTACAATATAGAGCCGCTATCATAGCAAAACATCGAATTTTGGGGAAGCCAAATTATAAATTAAGGAGGGTTAAGAAATTTTTGCACCCCTGTGCGTTTCCATTTGATTCAGAATTCAAAGAAGTTCAAGTACATTCAAATTATCAGGCAAATTATCAAAATCGCAAGTTCATATCCAATGATTTTTCACGGCAAGGCGTCCAAAATTCCAACATTTCATTGACACTTTCTATAAAGTATGCTGAGAGACCCAGCATATCCAATTAAAGTAGAATCAGTTCCGTTCCTGGAATTTCCATTGCATGTACTTTCGGAATTCCTTTGATGACGTTACAGGAACGAGTAGTACGCTCGTATTTGTATGAACAAAGATGCAGGAATTGAAAATCAGGAGTGGGACGGCATCAGGGGTTGACTCGCCGGCGTGCGTGGGACTTTGAGCGTCACTGCGAGCAGGAAATTGCTTTGATTTGCACTTTTTCAGGACTTAAATTCGCAATATTGGAGTCGAGGGGGTGACAAGTCAAAGGGTGACATTTGCCTGCAGTGTAAATTGAAGATAGATTGAACCGAAAGAATAATAGTCAGCGAATCGAATGCGAGAATCAAGCCGCGTTGCTCCATTCTTTCAAGACCCCCATTTCTCAGGTTCTCAGCTTATGTGGGGGGGGGGGAGGGCAGGATGAGAGCCTTATAAATCAGTTCTCTCATCGATTTTGCGGAACAGAGCTACGACTCGTTTCGGAGTTAATCTCCTCGTCGCAGTTCGATGATCGTTTTTCTTGTTGCTTATTTAAGTTTCTCCGCTTAAAATGGAGTACTTAACTAATCAGGTACAATTATTTTAAGTATTTTCTTTTTTTTCACTAAAAATCCAGGCAATGCCATCAAGTAAAGTGTAAGTTAAATTTGGACGTTAACACTACTTTTTGGCTAACGCTAGAGAGGCAAAAAAAATCAAGTGTGCATTGGATGATCTCTCGTGGACTGTTTGCACTTTAATCAAAAATAAGTTTTCCATTTTTTAGGCGTCTCACACTAACTTCTCTTTCGGGACAAGTCTCGTTTCTTTCTTTCTCCTCTTTTTCCTTTTTTTACCTCTCCTATATCTTTTGCCTCTAAAGACGAGTCGAAAATCAGAAAACGCTCAAATCTGAGTAAATATAAAGGGACAAATGGAAAGCAACGGCTAAAGAACAGAAAGGGATAAAATACAAATAAACAGAATGTCACAATCAGTGGCTCGTGTGGAAGTTTTAAAACTAATAGAAGTTAACAATAGGAAGTAAGGAAACGTGGAGCTGCCAATGGCAATATCAGTGACAAAAAAGTTGAAAACTTCGCATGATGGCGTCCTTTTAAGGGAAAGCTATTTCCACTGACCATTAAGATTTCCGCATGCTGTCGATGGAAGAGTGACGAGTTGAGTGGTGTTCTTGACAAACTTTATCTGCAAACTGCTCACTGGCACACTTTTCTTCATGATTAGACAAGACTTGGTCGATAGCTATTGTCAGTTATTTTAAAATATTAAATTTCTCGCGACTCTGTTCCTAATTGCCTCATCTTTAACTACCTATTTTTTACAGTTTGGTTTGGTTGAAAGTTCGGTTGCACGCGCCAATGAAATCAGTTACCCGGAAAACGGTAAACCTGCAAAATTGCGAATCAAGTTAGCGATCTTTAAAAATAGCAGCTTACATTATACTTAATCGAAAGGGAACAAACCGACCTTCCAGAATCAGAAAATTTCTATGAAATTACATTCAGTCTTTTACAATTTAAATACCAAACTAAAACAGAAAGTCCCCAGCGTCATAAACCGCGATTCGCGTTTTCGCAGTTGTACTGAAAGTATCGTTAAAAAAGGCCCAAATATACTTCAGACGTTTCCTCATTTTCAATTTTTTGCAACGGAGAAATAAACGACATCAAAATTTGAAATTTTGCGAAAGAATTATTTAAAATTAAGAGTAAATTTGCGGCAAATATAAAGGCTTCGAGTATAGTATAGTTCTCAGTAAAGAAAGAAAAAAAAATATGGAAGGAGATTTGGCCAAAAAAACCGCGGTTCGGCTAATTTTGGTCCCATTCAATTTTGCCGTAATATGACCGACCACGGCGCCAGGAAGCAACTATTCGTGTTCCAAGGGTGTCCAAGTTGCATATGCTAGTAACTGAAGGCGCCTCTCTCTTCCTCGCAGTCGCCGAGGTCTACGTTCACGTAGCCAGCGTAAGCAACGCTGAAAATTCAAGTTTTCAGAGTATATTCTATAAATCTGAGGTAAATTTCAGTGGCACTAAGTAGTTGAGTACCCTGTTAAAAGAAAAAACAAGAAGAAAAAATCCAACATGAGTATGTTGGAAAAGCGTGCCGAATAACTGAAATGTTGGACAAATACCTCTTATTTTCACGTCTTTGCTTTTTGCATCAATTGGTACTTTTTGCTAAATTTGGGAGAAAATATTGATTCATGAACGTTGAATGTAAATTAATTTTAAAGATTCCGTCCAATTATCTTGATTTTAAGCTGATATGCGGCATTTGCGCACGACCGTGATTTGGGCGAACTGCCGTGCATCGAAATCGCGTTCAGTTAATCTCTNGGTATATTAGATTAGTTTAAGGAAATTTTGTAATTTCATGCATCTAGACTAATTTTTGTCAAGTGATATTTAATAGATGCAATAATGGTGAAATTCAAGAAATTAGAAAAAAAGAGAGGAAAAATGGAAAAAATGAGAAATCATGAAATGTGGTTATAGGCTGATCCCAGTATAATCCGTCCAGTTTACAATACATATTTTTTTCTCACTGCGCTTCCTCACGACCCTTGCAACTCAGCCTGGCCGAAAACCTGCGGGGGTGTAAATTTTCCCTCCGGGCCGACAACCCGGCGGAGGGCATGTCGAGAATCGCGCTCCATTTTTCACCTCTTATCGCGTTTCTTCTTGGCTTGAGTGTCGTTATAGCTCAGCCGGACGATCTTTGTTCCCGCGGAGCCCACCTTTTGAGCCGAACGGTTGCGGGCTCCTCGAAAAGAGACAAAGAGGACGACCCGCACGCCGTATTAAGTCGAGGGCGGATCAACACCCCGGCAAAAAAGAGGGTTACGAATCCCGCGCTCCACTCAAGAATAATAGTGCGGATGTAAGCCAGCGCTATGTACACAACGAGAGTTTGATAATGTCTTTTTGGAAGTGGGTGAAGCCGCTAGCAGAGAAACGCGAAGACCTAAAGGTTTTCTCACTTGTTAAAATGATCTTACCGTGAATTGCATCACTCTCCATAGGGAGACGGACCTAGTAAAAGTGAGTCAACCTGGCGTTAGAATAAACTACCATGTGTCCGACTGATTTAGGCTGATATCAGCGGGAATCAGTCGGAAATTAGCGGGTATCAGTCTGACATCAGCGCGGGAATCAGTCTGACATCAGCGGGAATCAGTCGGAAATTAGCGTGTATCAGTCTGACATCAGCACGGGAATCAGTCTGACGTCAGCGGGAATCAGTCTGACATCAGCGCGGGAATCAGTCTGACTCCGGATGGTAGTTTATGATACATGGTTTGACGTCAGGTTGACTCACTTTAACCCCCCGGTGGGTTGAGCTTAATTGCGTGATGTTTGCATGACGGACGAGGGGAAGTCCAGCACTTTGTGACGCCACGCTTGAAGAATAATATGTGTTCTTACTTTCTGTTCGACTTTTGGAACGCGAAAAAAAAAAAATGAAAACGTCGAAACGTCTTCGAAAATTCACACGGCGTTATTTTTTGGCACGGCAACCTATCAATCCTAACTAAATTGATTCAAATATCGGGGGGTACGCCTTCTGTCCGATCTGTGGCCCAACCTTCAGTAGGTATGAAGCTTGGTTTCACGCCCTCGAATCGCTGCCTCTGAAGTCATATTTAAAGAAAAGTAAAGGAAGGCGCACTCATCTAGGGTTATCAATTCCCGATAAAAAAAAAAAAAAAAAAAAAAAAAAAAAAAAAAAAAAAAAAAAAAAAAAAAAANAAAAAAAAAAAAAAAAAAGTAATTCAATCGGCTCAGTTGATCGTTAATGACAAAGAGCGAAATTTTAAATTGTTTTACTGGAGGGGGGGGTGGATCATTAAAGTTGACACGGAACCACTTTCATATTTACAAAACACACATTATATTTTCCTTTAATACGTATTTCTTTCCATCAATTTTTATGAGAATAATCCATGCAGAGTGTGGAAACATTTCAAAATCATGAGTTGAAAAAACACTGACTCCGCGAGTTTAAATATCAGAACCTAGCACAGCGAAGCGGTGAGCTCCCAGCACGGAACGCGCATTGGCGCCTACAAACCTAACCAGGATACTTCACGCATTGCGCAATGCGTGAAGTATCCCTGTTAGGTTTGTAGGCGCCAATGCGCGTTTCACGCCGGTTGCCCTCCGCGCCGCGGAGTGCCACGGTGCCTCAACAACTATTTCACAACAGAGGTGTTGCATAGTATCATACGAAATTGAAGGCGCTGGGAAATGACGGACTGAAGAGAAATGACGGCTTCAGTCGGTGATATTTAAAAAGATTGAATACTTAAACAATTTATAGAGAGCGGGCTAATTTAAAAGGTTAAAATTCAAATCAACTCCGTAGATACCTCAAACAAAGTCGAAAAAATAATGCAAAAGCTCATATCGTTACCTTCCGGCTGAAGTATCACAAGCACCATGCGACGTTTCGAAACTTCCTTCATTTTATTTTTTTCGGAAACGTTTCTGGTTGAAAGAGAATTCAGTGAAATTTTCGGACAGCTTCGTTTAACAATGGAGATGTTGCATGTGTGAGGAATTTGCGATTTGACTGTTGATTCTGATGTAAAAGTTCGCGAGAAACTCGATGGTGTCACTGGTTTTCCTTCCATTTTGGCCTCAACTTGAGAGCTTTTTTTGAGCGTTGGGAGTTGATTTCAGAGAAAACCAGTGGCACCATCGTGCTTCTCGCGAAATTTTACACAAGAATAAATAGTCAAATTGCAAATTCCTCACACATGCAACATCTGCATTTATCTGTAAAATAATAAAATGGCTGCGGAAATTTTTAAACGTCGCATGCCGCTTGTGATACTTTGGCTGGAGCTGGAAGGTGACAATGTATGTATACGATACATTCGCCGCAAAACCTAAGCGGGACCTCAAGACGGAAAGAGTTTTTCAAACGAATCCGTGGAAAGAAACTAAGGGCCGATGCGGAGGGAAATACGAGAGGACTCTTACTGGATGCACAAAGCAAGAGCAATATCGTTGGGCTGTAATTGAGGTCCTGTTTGAAATTGAATACTTTTTATGGTTTAACGATGAGTCTCGCCGTGACTTATACGACACTCGGCCCGGAGCAGATACACAGTTCCGGAGCTCGCCCCGGCCGTTGTTTGTTTATATGTTGCGAAAAATGGGGGGAAAATGTTGCACTACATCGTAATAACTCCTGCAGTAACAAACTCGGGCCATAAGTGGCAAGTGTCGGCGGGAACTACCGCTTTCCGCGGGGTTAATGGACGTTTGAGGTTCGAACTTGGCAAGGGCGAGCCCCCAGTTCCACCCGGATCATCGTTTCGAATAAATGAAGTTAAATAAAAAGACTCTGATGTTTATTGGCGTTTTATTTTCCTGCATCCATAAAAGCGCGGTTGTAAAGATTTAACGGTTAATTTTTAGCGCCAGACGCATAAACTTTTTCCGGACCTTGTTCCCTCTCGTTGTCTTATCGAAGGGGAGGGGGGGGGTGAGAGTTCTCGCGTTCACTTGTAAAATTGATAACGCTTGATGACAGGGGTGACGGGAATTGCAATGCGACGTGGATGAATCATAGTTTAATTTCAACGGGTTTATCTTCGAAATATGAGTATTGCCTCAGTTTTTGTCGTACATGACTCACTTTGAGTGTACTCCTTGTCCTTTTCTTTTTTTGACTCCTGGACATCCACCTACGCCATCCACGCCTACTCAATAAAAAACAATGTAAAAGTGGGCGTGATTTCTTTTTGCAAAATTGAAAAGTGGAATTTTACATTAGATCAGAAGGAACTAAGCGCCGAAATATGTTAACTCATGAGCCGTGGGCATATGATTTGAGCGTTGTGGACAGAACTCTTGAGTTAGAGACTCGGAAATCCGTCTTCGTCGTCGCCGCTGACGTCACTGGCGCTTTAAAATTCCCATTCATTCTTACGGCCCTCAACTAAGCACATTCCTCCTTTCCCACCCTTCTTTGGTTCCTTTATACATAAATAGGTCATAACCTAACCTAACCTGACCTAACCTAACCCAACCTAACCTAACCCGACCTAACCTAACCTAGCCTGACCCAACCTAACCTAACCTAACCTAACCCAACCTAACCTAACTTAACCTATACATACAGAAACTTTAATCCCTGTTGCATTCATGCAGGAACTCGACTGAGCAGAGTCCTACATGGACCGAGTTTTATCCTCTGCCCTCGGCGCTGAGCACAGTAAAAACGGCAAGGCTGTAACCGTCTGTGACAGGAGAACACAGTGTGAAAAAGAATAAGCGGAGCAGGCGGAGAGGCGCGAAAAGGAGGTGACGTAATAGAGTAGTGTGTGATATTTGATTTAAGAGGGAGCGCCGTTGCCGGTTCTCGCGGGTGCCCCCCGAGCTCGCCGTCCCAGATCCGGGCCCCAGGGTGCGCGGCGGCAACAGGGCGGGATTTCCGAGGGATATTTCAAAATGACGTGTGGCGAGTCGGGGTAGGAGGTGCGCGTCATTGTTAAAAAGCTGTCGCGAACACTCGCATATTCCAGTCAGAAGCCGGCACGGTCAGCGTCGCCCGGGGTTGCCACCGCCCGGAAGCTCAGCCTCGACCACCGCCTTACAGGGACTCCGTTTTTTTTCAATCAAAGACGCAATATACAGGGTGTCCCAGGATTAAGTACGAATATTGAAGGAGTCGATTCTTTGGCTCAAAATTATACGTTTTATTGTTATAACTTTTTGTTTTTTTTTGTTTTTTTTGTTACAGAAACGCTTTTCCTGGGGGCCACGGCCCTCCTTGGAGTTTGGATGATCCTATTATTTTTAGCTAATGTACAACATCAAGCATGGAAACACGATTCTAGGACCCGCGCAACTGACCCATTTGACTTAATTCTATTTTTGTTGAATATTTCAAAAAATCTTGAAGATTGCAATTAAAATGATCCGAATACATCCAAAGAAAAGGTCAAATTTGAAAAGCAGCAGGAGAGGGTCTATTTTCATTTATCTCTACACTCTGCGATCCACACTTGTGTTTCTTGGCGATGGACTACGGTAAATGAGCCACTACTTGACTAAACTAGGAAGAAACGTCACATGTTGTTTCTTCTAAATCGTGCATAAGAAACTATTTATAGGACGGGAAGGGGGGGGGGTCGGATATGAACTCATGAAGAAGATATTACCAAGTATGCCCAATGTAGATCAAATAGAGGTTAGAACATTCGAATGACGTCATTTGACTTTCGTCATTCAATCAATGCGAACTGAAACATGAATATCTTGTTAAGGAGTTGATTTCTGGCGTTTCCGCTTAGCGATTCGTTTCCCCGTAAATATGATGAACACTATGATGTCAGTGATGAGGCGTGATAATCTACTATCGATGTTTTCCCATTTGATGCTATAATGAGGAATCAATTATTATGGTGTTCATTGGTAACGCCCTGACAGTCAATTCTTTTCCATTAATCGATCCCATCGCAAAAATCACACCACGCCACTGTATGATGAGCATTAATAGATTCATACTATGTCAAGAGGCCCATTTTCACTCCTGCTCCTTGCTAATTAGTCACAATCAACCACCAAAACACGATCGCTTGATCGGCGGAATTGAATTTCGGAGTCGTCGTGTCAATGACTGGTCAAAGAGGAAAGGAAACAGAGTCGTCGGACTCCATTCCGGACGTCAACGAGCGAGCAGGAAGCCCCGGGAATCATCCCTGACGAGATTAAGGGCGCATCGCCTCCCGTCTAATTTATTATAATTAACAAGCACCAGCGGCGGGGGGAGGGGAGGGGTCTGG
>NW_017547184.1:5419322-5476414 GCF_001854935.1 Bemisia tabaci | reverse complement strand
GCATGGGGAGGGGGCGAGGGGGAGAGCTCGGGGTGGAAGGTAATTCAGCAACAGTTGTGGTGTCGCGAGATAAGTCAGGAATGATTGATGGCTCGCCGTCAACTTTGCTGCTGTTTCGCGCGACAATTTCGCACCCTTCCCGCCCGGCGCCCCCAACCCTTTGCGCCCCCTCGCCCCGGCTCCGGGATCCGCGGCACTCGACCCCTGAAATGCCTGTCACAAGTTCAACTTCCTTTACAAACCATTTGCATTCTTCGTCCTGCCGCCTTTTTTCGCTGCCGTCTTTGACGTTTGCTGGCTCTCCCCCCAACACGACGCGGGCTTACCTCATTCTCTCCTTTCACCTCGGCGAGAGCGGGACTATGAAAATTTAATTGAAATTAACGGTGAAGTTGGGAGCGCGCGACAAAAGCCCCTTCGGTGTGACATTTTGCTGAGCGGGCGCGTAACGCGCGATAAATAAACAATGCTCTTTCTTTATTTCGAGTATTTGCTTAGGTTTTGAAGGGGGTCCTTAGGAAATGCTGCGAAGTCGTAAGGGGAATCATTCATTCCGTGCTGAGAGTAGAGCTGAGGTATTAGAACATTATAATCAGAAACCAAATTTGATGTTATCAAAATGTATGCAGAGCAAGAAATTTCGGTTTATATGGTACAAAAGCTTCTTCAGTCAAAGTAACCGAAGTTTTCAATCAAATGAACAAAATTCCTGTTAAGGTAACCAAAGATTTTGTAAATCGCACCACGGCTATTACTATAAACAGGGCACTTCGATTATCTGAATTAAAGTATGGTTTCTATGGCTGAAAACTTCGGTCATGTGAACCGAAAACTTCAGTGTTTAATTTGAACTGAATTTCAGTCGGTGTAACCGAAGGGAGTTTCTCAGATTCTCTAAGGACAGAGCCTTCAGTTGCACCTAGGGATCATAATTTTCTTGGAAAATCGATTGCCGATAGTGGAAACAGGGAATCTGGGGAAAGTTCCCCGTGGTTTCTTAAAATGTGTATATGTGTCCTTCTCTGTCAAAGATTACCAGGGAAGAAAATTCGCCCGAGAAGTTTCTGACTTGGATTCCTAGTCGCACGCGGGATCGACCTCTCGCGTTAACGAAACCGTGCTTTGGTGCTACAAATCGAACAATTTTGGTTTAGATGAAACATGTTCCACGTGAACCAGAAGGCCCCAGACTCCAAAAATGTTATCTACCTTTTTCTTTTCATATTTACTTAAATGCTGCTCAAAAGTACGATTTCATAGTGCGTTTGTACACAGAGACGCAATATTTTCAAAAAGTGTGTTTTTAAACGTTTGATCCTATGGTCATGTCTCGTGCTAAGGAAGAACACCGTATGAGCCTTCAGAGGTTGCCAAGTTTCAGTCGATAAAAACTGAATTTACTGGGAAAATCGTGAATATTTTTTCCAAAATTTTCAGACAATTTTGTACGCAATTTAATCTAAAATATCTGAAAATTTCAAGGGAAAATGCGCATAAATGTCGTCAAAAATACATGTTCTATCGTGGGAAATTTGGCAACTCTTGAATATTCATACGGCGTTCTTCCTTAGCACGGCAGTCAGTGTTCGATATCACAGGCATTCGACGCGCCAAATGTGCCTAAGAAATCGGTCATGGTACCTAAAAAATGAAGGTTTTGCGCCAACGTGGCCCATAAAAAAATCCTAATTTTCCTGTACGGTGATTTTTCGAAATTTCCCCCAAGTTACAGCTACTAGTTCTGTGACTAAAACATCTTGCGTTTAAATTTTCACTAAATGCGCTGTGATATACAGGCAAAAAGTGAATTTGACCTCTCAAAATTGAGCTTGCTGCACCGCATGGCTCCTGAAACTCTAAGGTGAGTTTCGAACACTAACGACAGTACTGGTTTCTGAAGCTTTTCGCGCGTCAGGCAGCTCTGTTCCACGGAAAAGAGCTACAAGCGGACAAAAAATAGTACAAAAAAAAAATCCGGACTGTATAATGAAAAACTTTTTACGATGATGACGGCTGGGATGGAAATAATCAAAGAGGAACCAGCGGGGGAAAAACAGAGCTATGCAAGGTTTGAAAAAAAATGGATGCGAGAGGAAAAAGTGAAGTAATTAGTCGAAACTCCAGTCTCTTGGCTTCATTAGGTGTTGGTCGGCACCTTCCCTGTACCGATCCTCTCTACACCCGTCGTTGTGCTGCTGAAAAAGCGCAAGCTTTACTGCAAACACACCCTCAGTGACGATTTTCGCGAAATTGTAACATTGGACTTTGTTCCTTTTAACTGCATGTGAAACCATCTGCATCTATCTAAGCAGGTAACCCCCTCGAACTATCCCTCGAGGGAGGTAACTCCCTCTCGAACTATGAAAAACAAGTAACTTAGTGCTCTCTACACGGAGAAAAAAACTTTGTGCATGGAACCCGAAGTTGAGGTCATATGGATCTTTGAAGTTTTCTGATCACGCATCCGAAAACTTGAGGTCGAGCTGCCGAAGTTCGGGTCAGACATCGAGGCATTTCGGTATGTACCGGAGTACTTCAGGTGTGTGACCCGAACCCTTCGGTACATATCGAAGTACTTCAGATGTCCGACCCGAACTTCGGCGGCTGGACCTCAAGTTTTTAGATACGCGATCCAAAAACTTCAGAGATCCATATGACCTCAACTTCAGGTCCCACGCACGAAGTTTTCTTCTCCGTGTACCACCACTTCTTCCGGCATCAGGGATAGCGCGGCCTATTTGAATTTTTGAGGGTACACGCCTGGTTTGTGTTGCCATGTATTCGCTGAAACTTTTGAGTGTTCTCGTAGAAAGAAGCTAATTTCCTCCCGATAAAAAGTTTGAAAAATCACTTGAGCTTCAACGGAGAAAAAGAGGAAGTCGGTGCTAAAGTCTGCAGAACTGTCGAAACAAAAGTATGCAAAATTCATCAATGGTCCAGAACACTTTTTTAGATAAGCTAAATATTTTGCATGCAGGCCGCATGGAAACGTTAGTTTTTGCGGGATTTGTGAGTTCATAATGTCGCTCCGTAATGTTTTTGGGCAATCTACGAGAATGCCTGAAATATATGAGTATATATGATGAATAAAGTCTAATAGAAGTTTCCAACTCTATGGAGTGATTCCTTTTGGAGACACGAAGAGCCAAGAAGGTAAAATATTCAATACACGGTTTTCGACTCGCTAAAAGAATCAACCGCTAATGGACAATATCTGTCTCATCAAAGTGAGAATGGTTCATTTTTTAAATTTTCACGAAGGGCTGAAAGGAAAACGTGGAGCTTAATGCCTCCCATTATTCTGAATTACGCTACTAAAATTGAATGAGAGAAGTTTGCATTTACGATTCAGGAGGCATTACGTTCTGTAAACTTAGTGTAGGGGTCACAGAGACTTGGGAATTATTTCAAAACTCCGCGAAACTTCCAGCTGCCCGAAAAGGTTTTTGTCACCAACTTTCGCATCACCGAGATGTTTCTTTCGGAGGTGTCACGTCGGATGGAAAGTTGAAATAAAAATAAACTTTCAAAATATATGGTTACTTTTTCCTATAAAGCCTAGGGGTTTAGTAAAAAATTATAATTTTCTGTTCCCACATCAATTATAAGATCAATTATGAGGTCACGACCGTGACTCTACTTCAACTGAGTCAAACTTGACTATTTTTCAATGTATGTGACTCTAATTGATTCTAATTGACTTTAAATGACTATAATTGCCTCTAAAAGTATCGCCTGACGCCATTTCCTCGTCAATAAACTCGACTTATCTTCAATGCGAGAGCAGAATATTAGTATTATTTTCAACAATGCACAGAGTTTTGGCCTTCCACTTATAGATTTGCCTACTTGGGTTCGTTCAGTGTCTCTGCGAATACATCATTATATTGATTGCTGGCAGGAATAGGAAAAGAGGGGGAGGTATTTTTGGCGATGAATGATTTTATTCACGCCAAGTTCGAGAAATTTTTATTTATTTGTTTGACTTGAGAAATTAAGCACCATTCTTACTTAAGTTTCTTTTTAGTTTTTTTTTTCACTTGTTTAGAAAATTCAACCATTAAATACAACTCTGTAAAATGCATAGTATGACCCATTCTGTACTATAAGAGAACAAAAAAAATCTGTAAAATTTTCATTTCCTCGAAGTTAACTATCGTGGAAAATTCCTGGTGATCTTACTGCTTTACCGATAATTTTGCCAAATCTTTCTCAGTTCCCTGCGCACATACTATTCAGGGCAAAAACACCGATAAATTAAACTATAAAATATTCATTCGTAGGGATCTACCGTGATACTTAAAATGTTTACCAATTTATATCCTTTAACGTGGTTCTCTAAAAATCGAACAAAGCTCCAATAAACGGAAAATACATTTTTTTAATATCCCTTTCAGTTAACATCCTCCTTGAATACGGCAAAAGCGCCATCTGGTTGTGACAAGGCTATTCAATTCATAAAATAATCAGCGTCGAGAAAGCGCTCCGTTGCGCGCACCTATAAATGAATCAGTTGTTTTCAAAAGGGAATAGGTCCATTCTTCGATGAGTCTCAGTCAGCATATCCTTATATGCAAACCAAGGCTCATGCAAAAATGGCCTTGTTCCATTTTGAAAGCAAGTGATTCAAACGCGTAAAAAATACGCATATTCCGCATCATTTCTGCTAGATTTTTTATTTGATCCGACAACGTTGGAATTGGACTCCAACAACGAATAAATTAAACCATTACCATATCGTGGTACAATCCCGACCTCACCCATTCCATCGAGTGAATTTGGACGTATTTTTGCGAAAAGGAGCTATGTGTATAAAATTCGCAGGTAACATAGTTTCTTTTAGCATAAATACGTCCATTTGTGAATTATACGAGGGTTCGACAACCGAAATCACTCTGATTCACCGTGTGGCGACCGGAACTTTACAAATTTGAGTTTTTACTCACGCTTTGTTGCGGAGCTACTACTGAGCTTAGAGCCGCTAGAATTCTCCGGAAATACTCTGAGTCTCTTACCTGCAACAAACAACAAAAATCCATTATGAGGGCGGAAACACCGGCCGAGGGAAAACGTGGAGGCGATTGAGAGCCTCGGGTTGGTAATCTATTGAAAATATATTTGCGTGCCAGGGCTGTGAAAGGGGAAAATTTAGGATATTTCACGGGAACTTCGAAACTTTTAGCATAACATGGCGCTAAAAGATGATTGAAAAGTTTCACTGTATTTTCTAAATTTTGAGAAACTGTTCATATTTGGAGCGCGTCAAGCAGGAAGGAACCAAGCCACATCGGCTTTTGCCAAATTTAACTGGGTGATTTAATTTTTGATAGGAGAACGTTTGTGCCGATTCCTTTGAGAAATTCAGGAAATTTATTTCGTAGTATGCAGAAAATTCACTGAAATTTGCACAAAAATCCGCAGAACCATTTTCATGTAAAAAATGCAAACGCCCAATTAAATTTAGTAGGAGCTGATGTGGCTTTAGTTCTTTCCTGCTTAACGCGGTCATTTAAGGAGTATTATGAATGAAACGGTTGGATGGCGGGTTTGCGATTTCGCGTGAAACTAGTTTAAGTTAAAACATTTTATCAAAGCATTGGACACAAAAGCACTTCAAACTCATGTACAGTTAGAAAAGTTTAAGCAGCAATGTAGTTTAATGGCTAATTTTTTTCAATCACGAATACAGTAGACTCTGGATTATCCAGATTAATTGGTGCCGAGCCCGATCCGGATAAAAAAAAATCCGGATAATAATAGTAAACACAAACACCACCAACCAACACCACAGTATTCTTATTATGTATACATCATGTACATACCAACACGAATTTAAAAGGTTAATGCCAAATTGAACGACTCAATGGTGATTGTGAATGGTAGCCGACAACGATAAATTATAATACAACGATTAAAGCGCGCAATGCGTGAAGTACTCATACAGTCTTGTAGCCGCTAATGTGCGTTTTAGGCTAACTAACCGACTGCACTGCTTTTGGCGTAATGCGAGAAGTATTTATGCAATCTAGTAGGCGCTAATGCGATCCACGCCGACCTCACTGTTTGGCGCAATGCATGAAGTATTCCTTCAGCCTTGCAGGCGCCAATATGCCTTGCGACCGCTTTTCCGCGGATCCGCTCACTTATAGGAATGCGTACGTAGTTACATGCTTGCAAAATCGATACGGATAATCCAGAGTCCGGATAATACGAAGCCGGATAATCCAGAGTCTACTGTATGTCCACCAGATCTCGTCTTCATTTTCCATAAATACCTTTAATACCAAAGCCAAGTTTTTAAATTGAAAAGCTTGAATTTTGACTCGTCTTGTCATCGAAGCCTGTTAAAATATAATTTCTTCGCTGCTATCGTGTGTTCTTGCTTTTTTATTTTCTCTCATTAAATCTTCATCCTTTGAAAGATTCAAGGCATTTAAGAGCTGCTGAGAATTACGATAGAGCTCAAAAATTGAAAAAACAAACGCGAAATTAAACAACGAGCGCATACTGTAAAACGGAGCTTTAAATACAATGTCGAGCACGAGGCAGTACTGGCAGCAAAGACGGGGAATGTAATACTTCCGCGTAAGGCCGAAGATCTCTTTGTCTCTCTCTTTTGCACCGATTAACAAGTGCAAGAGAGATATAGTATTTTAAAAACCCTGGGCTCCTTGCCGCGTATCACAATAATAAAGGAATATTCCACGAGAAACTTGCATTTTCCATTCTCCCCAAAGAAAAATCAGTCCGAATAGTCAAATAAAGCCTTTTAACTCATTATTTATGTGGATGGGCGCTATTAGTAGACTTAATTACTTATCATTTTAACTATCATTTCGTCTATCAATTTCTATAATCAGCCCGCTGGCCGGATTTACACTCCCAATCCGTATTTCCTCAGTGAACTAGTGAACTATCTTTCAGTGAAAAATTATACATTTTGCCGTGAATTCTGTTAAATTCAGCACAATTAGGACGAGGGACGAAACATTGATTTTGAATGTGTAAAAAAGGAATAAGGAGGCAATTTTCGCAACTTTGGAATTGATGTACCTTTCCTCATCGAGACGACGACGATTTCAAACGCGAATGAAAACATCCCTCCGTAGAGCATCATTTCCTTCTCACGATTATACTGGAGAAAAATGCGTTTGAGGACAATTCGTCCTCACCAAGGAAAGAAATACAACGAATGTCTCCTTTTATCCCGGAATTTATGGAGACTAATAGTTCGCTTGCCTTGGACCATTGAAGCTCTTAACACTCCTGAAATGTACGTTTCGCTCTTTCTTTTTCCTGATGTATTCTCCTCTTACCCCTTTTTCTTGGCCGTCGAATTTCCAATCTAACGCGAAGATGTGAGGAAAAGTACGCAGGGTTTTGGTTGCTGCTGAATTATTTCTTAGGATTTATGTACTCACTACTTTTCGAACACTCTTTACTTCGACCCTAAGTCTCATTTGTCGAGGCATCGTCGATGCAACGGAATTGGACATCATTTTGCAATTTGGAACTACAATTTCTGGTTCATCTGTAAAAACACTTCTGCTTTTAGGGAAACTAATGACACGGACACTGTTTCTAAACTGAGCCGGAAATGGTAGTTCCAAATTGTAAAATGATGCCCAGTTGATCTGTTGCGAAAAGTTAAGGTGGAGTGATATACAAAATGTAAGTTTCTATGAGACATTTTTCTGGATTTCGTGTTTGATCAAAAGAAGAATTAGTAAAATGTTCAATCGGTGGCCAAACAGTTCTCTGGTGAAATTGCAATTTGCAATGGGAAATTCGGCAACAATTAAATTCCCTTACGTTCTTTCGCTAGGATACAATTTTTGAGTCATATCCTATCAGAAACAACTCATGTTTTTGCTCTTTCTGAAGTTCAGAATGCACCCATTTCTTTTTCTTAGAAAAGATTGCTGTTAAGAAGTTTTATCATGGATTGATTTTGATTTCGGGTTGAAAAGAGGAGTCAGGATCTCTCAGGGGGCAGATACAAAGTTCTTATTTTCCTCGGGTTTCCGGCGGAAATAATTTAAGAACGGCCACTCCTGGATATTTATTTTCTGTCCCTGAACTCTGCTATTCCTGTGTCGAGTCAATATTTGAGAGTGCGCGTAAAAACAAAACAAATCAAATTAAGTCGGGAGCAAGGTCGTCGGATATGAAGAGGAAGTACATTGAAATAGCTCCAGGAGAAAATCTCCGCGTATACACACAAGCACTTTTGTCATTATTTCTCCTAAGGTTCCACTTTCTGAAAAATGAAAGCCTGATATATCCCGATTGTAATCCGCCGCGTTTCTATAATCGCGTTACTCCTAAAATTTTAAGCAAATATACACGGAAAAAAAGGGTCGGACTTTAGCCAAACTGGTTGGTTCAGCGGCGATTAAGATAAGAGCGCGAAACGCCCTCTGAGGGTTGGGCCGCGTAGCGGCCAGGGGGCATATCCCCTATTTTTCTTCTAATTTTCTGAGAACTTCATTCGCAATTTCATAAAAAGTATCTGGACATTCCAAGGGAAAACGTTTATAACGTTCTTAAAAAATATACATTTTTTGAGGTAAATTTGGCAGCTTTTGAAAGTTCATACGGCATTTTTCCTTAGCACCGGGAGTTATTCTACTGACTTTTTGGACATGATAAATGTAGGTTTCAACTCCGACTAATTCGTGTCATTCGAAGCTTTTATTCGAGCCCCGTCTAGAGGTCCATTTCGCCGGAAATCGAGATCCGACCTTAATAAGGCTGCATAGAATTAGGGAATACCTTTCGCAAATGTGCAATTTCGCGCGAAAGAGGGGAGGGGAGAAAGGCGTGGGAGAGCGGCGAAATAAGCGCGAGGTTCTAACACGGTGCTCGAGATAAATTATCCCACGAGGGCGAGGGAGGAGGAGGGGAGCTCAGGTGCTAGACGAAAACACTCCTCACTCAAGGAGGATGTGTTCCTAATTAAAATATCCTCGCCAACAGATGAGTAACTAATTGCTTTAAATTTACTTTTTGGCGCGTCCTCCGGCCCTACCGCTCGACTCCTTCCAACGGGCTGATTGTTGAAATTGATAGACAAAGCTATAGACAAAGAAGACGAAAAGGATATGGTGAGATCCTATTGGTGGAAGCTGTTGCTTCAAATGGACAGTGGACCTAGGTAATAATGGACTAACTAACAGCAATCTTTGAGAGACCCGATAGTTATTCCATCGTTTTCTTTTTTACTCTATAATAACCACCCAAATTCACCAATAAGATCGCTCCATACTCCTTATGTCTTCTTTGTCTAACGCTTTGTCTATCAAATTTAATAATCAGCCTGCAGCGCCGGTGGACGCTTACGGCTCCTACAATTGTACGAGTAGGCGCTGTGTCTTTGGTTAAGAGGGGACTCGTGATAATATTATCGCAGGGATTGGCTTTGAAAAATTGATTCTAATGGTAATATGTCCTACAAAATCTATACACAACGATTATGAGTCGTATCGTGGTCGTTCCTTACAGCTCTTTATTTACTAAAGAGGCCCTCATTTGGTTAACAATGTGAGTAAGGAAGTTCAAAGGCAGCCTTGAGCTAGTTGACAAGGAGGACAAGGAAAACTTTTGCAAGCTCGAGTAAAATTCAGCTGTATAACTTTAAAGATAGATTCTTGCGAGGAATCGAATAGACCTGCAGCGAGAAAAAAATTTAAAATTACACAAAAGTCGCTCCTACAACGCACTTTGGCGTTTTACGACACCCAAGCGCCACATGTGCCTATCTTCCCAAAAGTTATCCGGCAACTAACAACGCAACATCTCTTCGTCAACCGCTCTGCCGCCATCCTTTCATTGGACATCCTCGTCGCCTTTTCCCCGGTGATACCCAATCCAAATCTTGTAGGTTTCGGATTTAGAAACCGAAGCTCGATAAAGAAAAACAAGAAACACTTTGATTACTCACACCGAAGTTCGGTTTCTACGACTTCGGTTACCCGAACCGAACACATCGATGAGCCGTGTGGATCCTTTTCAACGCTGGACCGCTGAATTCATCAGTCCGCACTCTCAGTTTGAAGTTTTTAAAGAGGGGTGGCAGGGGTTGATCGCTTCGAATTTGCAAGCGACTACCTTTTCCGGTGAAAAGAGGTGAAAAAGGGCCGCGGGGGGCCGGGGTGGGGGCGATCGAAATTGCGTCGGCGATGCTAACGCTTGAAAAGAGATGAGGCTAATAAAAATGAATGGGCCGAGGGGTAGAGCCCATTACGAATGGGAAAGGCAGGAAATCGCGGGAAAACAGAAAAACGGGGGAAATTAAGAGCTGAGTGGGGAACACTGGAGGCGTGATTTGAGAGACTAATTTTACGGGGGGGATAATGATGCCAAACTGCGCGGATTCAAATCGAAATACAAGATAAAAGTATTTTTTGTTGGTTAAACCCTTTGTTTCATGGGCTAATCGTTGATTTAGAAGAGAAAATCTACGCTGTACAGTATTTTTTTGACACTAGAGTCGGTTGGCATCGATTTTTATGGTTTTTTCTAAGCAAGGAGAACGGACATATAATGTTCCCCAAAAATTATTTCTTGCTTTGATTCAATTTAATACTCCAGCATAGAAATAAAGCTGAAAATCATTTGTTGCTTTCATGCAACGCTATGCAATAAAGGGTCAAAAGCTGGTGTCGGTTCCCGAGGATGCGGTTCTAAACTGAGCAGAGACACGTACCACATCATATTTTGGGGGAGGGAGGGGGTGAGTTTTTAGTATTTTTAAATTTCTCCAGTCGTCAGTTTTCTCCTGTCGAAAAATCACCGTCAGGAAATGATATTTTGAACGTGAAAAGAGTCATAGCGTCTTTGACGAATTGTCTTACAAATGTATGCAATTTCACATTTCTCATGCTCTGACTCCCTGTCAAATTTAGTCCACCAAATCGTAGTAAAAATATAAAACAAGAGATCAAATATATACAGAGGTTGGTTTTTTTGCCATTAATAACTGATGCTCAGAGATCAGTGCTCCGGCGATTATTTCCATGTTTTACGCGGCTTATAGAATTTCCTCCGATATTTTAATGTTCCAAGGAACATGGACAGAAAATAATTTTCATAGGGTTCAGAATAACTGAGGAGAATTCAACAGTGGATTCATCTAAAAATCGAGCACTTTCTCGTGCGATCATCAATAATAGACAAGGAGGGCTGCATTTAAACTCTTCGCATAGATGATCTCATTTCCCTCGAAAAAATCTCCTTTAAAAAAAAATGAATACAAACGAAAAAACTGCACGCATATTTTTGGGAAAAAAATTGCGGATATGTATATTCTACATTATAGATGAGCGTTCAGAATCAATAACTGATCATAAGATCGATCGGTTGAACATAACCAACTATCAGGAGCATGTGAGATGTCTCACAAAAAAATTAAATAAAATTAATTAAAACTAAGTTGTTAAGATGCAAGATACCGTCCTATAGTTGATTGCATCAAGATCTATCGAAACATGAATTGGCTAAACGTGACTTAGCATTCACAAGCACATCGGACGCCTCTACAAAGCGCGTATGTACTGAAATTCTAAATCGTAAAGATAGGTGCTTTCCGAAATCTCCCGATTCAGACAGATCAATTTTGCTCGGTGGCGTCTAAATAAACCACCGTCGATTGAACCTGGCAAATAGCGCTGATTGCCCGATGGAATCGCGACTTGGAAGGCGGTTTTGAGTGTGCCTTAAACTCGTGTTTGCCAAAAGAGAATATCGTTTACTCCAGATGAGCCTTGAAACACTTAGATGTATGTGCACCTTGCGGTTCACCATGAAATACCCGTGTTTCCGTTTACATTCGTGGATTTACTTTGATGACGGTGGAGGACCGGACCGCAAAGTGATCATCTCGCCGGCTCCGTACCTCAGTTCATTACTCATATTCGACCTTATCTAAATAAGTCGTTTTCAAAAGGGAACAGGTCCATTCCGCGATGAGTCTCACTTAGCATGTCCTTTAATGCAAGCCGAGGCTCATGCAAAATTAAACGTGTTCCCTTTTGAAAACAACTGATTCATCTATGGAAACGAAGATAACTCGATACTAGCTTTGCTCTCAGAAGGGCACGGAACTTCGGACACGAATTAATGGGAATGGGTTTAGCATGTTTCTGCCGACAAGATGGTTTCATAAGATTTAAGGTTTTTTGTGGATTTTTTTCGTGCCGAAAAGTTGCATGACGGATTGGCAGTTTTACACGTTTTAAAGGGAAAAAAGGTTTTTAAATTAAGTTTTAAGGAGAATTTGCTCTTAAAAAGGTTTTTACACACGTTATTATACTTCTCTTCGTGCAATTTGCTTTTTTTAAAAGTTTTCGGAGCAATTCTCGACTGTTTCTTCACGTTAATAGATTTTTTGCGAGGTTTCAGGTGTCCTTCGCTGGAAGTGCCTTCGCCTATCCAGTGCAAATGAGCGCACATCGCTGATTGATGAAACCAAAGAGATGAAAACCGTGATACATGCACTACCATGGTTGATGACGTCACGCACACCGTATTTTTCGAGAGGCGATGTCTCCGTTAAATTCGGACGTGGAAACTCGGTACTTTGACCTATATCACATCTTTCACCGAACGAACCATTAAAAATGCAATTCAAAGACTGGCTAATAAGACTGACCTAATTTCTGATCTTAGAATCTCGAGAAAAGTTTCCGGCTCTGCCTTCGAGAGCCCTCACGATCGAAATGAGCCATAATGACGTCTTAGTTTTCTTCTTATTATTTCTCGTTGCAACTCTGACCGCCTGGGTCATTGCGGCAGATGTTCGATGAAAAGGACCGAGGTTTTTTTTTTCCTCGGCCGATTTCTTGGGACTTAAGCCTCCCCGCGAGTGGAGACCGGACAGAAGAAAAGGTGTTGGACCGCGAAGTAGGCACCTGACCCCCCTCGAGAGGCTGCACATTAATCAAGCGCGGTGCGCCCCCGTCGCCGGCCCGCCCGCCGGAACACGGCCATTCCAACATTCGCAAAAGAAGGCTCGAGAGAACCGGCAACGCTGCTTCAGATTCTGAAAGGCTCATTTATAAAAGCCCCAATTAAATTGAGACTTCAAAATAATGTTGAAATGACAGCCGCGGCCATTAATCATAGGACCCAGCACACACGCACACACGCGCACACGCTCGCGCGGTTAATCGCAACGCGACGCCTTCAGCGCCCGTTTCGAGTGTGACCCAATCGAGACATCGAGGCGATTCATTTCCAAGTCCAATTGGTCCGAATTTATTAGAAAGGAGCCAGCCGAAATTTTCGACAAAAATTAATCAAGCATGTTTTTGAGTTCTATTAATCGTTTATTTTCTCCTGCCAAAAACTGAAAGTCGAAGAACAGAAATTACACGGAAAAAATAGGGTAGTCGACACAACCAGCGGCTAGTTAAAAATGTGCCAACTGCCGTGCGGTAGTTACGATAACTACTGCGGTGGACGTCACATGCAAGTAACCCGATAGTTACATCAACATCCATGCTTAGTTGTGACCTTGCATCGATCGATTGGTCCAACACGTAAACGTTTTTTATTCTTATGAGTATAATACGGCAATGAAATGCGAAATTGTTAAGGATTTTCTAATTTTCAGCTTTTCCAACTTAAATCCTTAAATTTTTATCTGAGGTTACTTTCTATCGTTTTGAACAAAACGATACATCGAACCACAATCGAATACGATCTATTGCATATTTTGAAAAGTATCGAGGTGTTCGAGTCGCGATTGTCGCGCGCAGAAGCGAAGATCCGAGACGGCCTTATCGCCGCCGGTGAATGGTGACTGCGACGTCCACCTCGCTGCTGAAATGAAAAGCCCTTTATGTCGACATCAAAAGAAGCTTTCCTCACTAATTTTCACCTCTCGCTTTTCGGGGGAGAGTGAGTTGTAATTTCCTTCTGCGTCGACCGTGAATGGGGACGAGGATACGAATAGTTCCAACTATACAGTCCCAAATAAGCGTCCTCTTGACGCTTGTCCTGCGTCGATAGAGAACATACTCACATTGAAAATCCACTTGAGCCGAACACCAAAGCAAACCGAAAACCAAAAGGATTTATTGCGGCGAATCCTACCGTACTAAGGAGCAACGCCTTATGTATTTCATGTTGTCAACTTTTTGCCGATAAAAATCAAATTTTCTCCATAGTAAATTATAGGCATATAACAAAATAATAAGTATTTTATTGACAGCCTAAGTTGCGGAATGTCTCTAAAAAATTATGACTAACTAACCAACTAAATATTTTTAGTCACAGTGTCATTCAATAGCCGAAAATCTAAAAGCAAAAAAATATAAACATGTAGGTTCATTCTACCGTGCAAAAACGCAGTAAACGCCATTTTAATTTTTTTGGGAACAATGTATCATAGCAGAAAAATTGTGTACTTTGGGGACAATGTTTTTACTGAATTCTTTTGTAAATACTATCAAGAACTTAACCTGAAAATTTAAGGTGCATGGGTAAAACAGTCTCTTTTTTGTAAGGTGTTAACTTCCATAAAACGTGGGAAAATCTTGATGGATTTACGGCGTTCTTGCTTAGTACGGCAGGACTGTTTCGTCGATTCTCATACGAACGAATGTAGCTACATTTGGACTACATTTTGCGATTTGGAGCTAAGATTTCAGACTCAGTTCAGAAACGACGTATACACTATTAGTTTCCCTATGTGTTTTTAGTTTAGTTTAAGTGTTTTTTAAGCCAGCAATTTTAGTTTCTAATTGCAAAATGTAGTCCATTTCAATGCCGCTCAGTGTTACAAATTGTCTTTTCACTAAAAATCTGTTTGGCATTTCTCACTGAAAATTGAACTAATTTTCTACAAATTACGCGCATGACTCGACCAGAATTTGGAAAATTGCAAAGTTAAAATGATATGGAAAATTAAATTTTTTAAGCTGATTTTGAAATCTTGAAACGAAGTTACGTTCGTTCGTCAGGGAAACGGCGACATATAATTTGTCTCACAAACTTTATGAAGAAAATTTGGACACCTCCGGCATCTTGAACTAATAATGTCCGACGACTTTGGGATTTGTAAAAAAGACTAAGTGCAATAGTTAAGAACAGATGACGTAAGATGGATACGGGACGTTTGCGTGAGGCGAGCTTCAAGGATACTTATAAAATATTTCAAAGATCTGTGAAATTTCTGTGCAATATTTCACAGATCTGTGAAATTTCTATGCAATATTTCACAGATCTGTGAAATCCCTGTGAAATGTTTCACAGATCTGTGAAATTTCTATGCAATATTTCACAGATCTGTGAAATCCCTGTGAAATGTTTCACAGATCTGTGAAATCCCTGTGAAATGTTTCACAGATCTGTGAAATCCCTGTGAAATGTTTCACAGATCTGTGAAATCCTTGTGAAATGTTTCACAGATTTGTGAAATTTCTGTGAAATCCCTGTGAAATGTTTCACAGATCTGTGAAATCCCTGTGAAATGTTTCACAGATCTGTGAAATCCCTGTGAAATGTTTCACAGATCTGTGAAATCCCTGTGAAATGTTTCACAGATCTGTGAAATCCCTGTGAAATTTTTCACAGATCTATGAAATCCCTGTGAAATATTTCACAGATTTGTGAAATTTCTGTGAAATCCCTGTGAAATGTTTCACAGATCTGTGAAATCCCTGTGAAATGTTTCACAGATCTGTGAAATCCCTGTGAAATGTTTCACAGATCTGTGAAATCCCTGTGAAATATTTCACAGATTTGTGAAATATTTCACAGATTTGTGAAATTTCTGTGAAATCCCTGTGAAATGTTTCACAGATCTGTGAAATCCCTGTGAAATATTTCACAGATCTGTGAAATCCCTGTGAAATATTTCACAGCCCTGTAAAAATTTCTTGAAATATTTCACAGCCCTGTAAAAATTTCTTGAAATATTTCACAGCTCTGTGAAATTACATGAGTTATTTCACAGCCTTGTGAAATTTCAAATATTTTATTCCTTGCTTACGTTCAATGCAACCCTGCACTATTGTCGTGTTTGTTGCATCGGTCTCTCTGACGGACAATAATACCGATCGTATCGGAACTGCGAATTATTTGATAGGTTCAGACCGGTTTGACCTTCCACATTTGCGGTTTTAAATTTTTAACGGAAAAAGGGAGGATTTGTATTTCATTGTTTCAAACGACGATATCCGAGAATGCCTCACACCAAACGCTGTGTTTTTCGTTTTCTATTTATATATATTAGTAAATTGCCATCGTAAGTACGCATTTTTCACTTCGAAATGATTCAGAGCTGTTCGAAACCTATAAGTATCAAAATGGGTACTAATTCAAAATAAGACATAGAAAATGGTACAGACGACGGGAAGTTTGGTGTAATGAACTCCTGCACGAAATATTAACAGGTATTTTTGATACCAATCAAATGGAAGTTGATTGAAGTGACGTCGTTTATATTTTTGCCATTTAACCAATTTCAATTTCACGCATAATTATGGTTACTGTATTCTAATTACAAGCGATAAATGTTTACCGACGACCACAAATATTATTTTGAAAAAAAAAAAAAAAAAAAAAAAATCACACGATAGCTAATATCTACGAAATATAGAACCGGTGGTAGCAATACACGCGGCTGAAAGCTATGGATCCACCGTAAATGACTGAATAAAACATGTAATCTACTAACCTACGACTGATATTTTACTCGCTCGAATACACACAAGATTGCAAATACGAGATATACGGTCTTCAAAACATTTAGTTTCTGAAAAACACGACGAGCAGCCCGTGTAACGGGTGGAAAGCGTATAGACTACCATTAAATGTTGTCAGACTGTCCGGAAAGTTAGGGTTTTTTGATTGATTTACGCCGGAGCTTCGGAAAGTTGCACTTAAATCCGGCGTCCATCGGTGTAAGTGAAAAGTAAATAAATTTGTTACGATAGCTCGGGCAGGTATTGATTTATAATTTTGTTTATTCTAGGTATGAAAGGAGCTTCTCGGAATAACACTAGACAGGAAGATGGATTGAACGCATGCGGAAAGTTTCCCGGCGCATATAAAACTAATGAACGGCGACTTGTGACGCGCCGCTCACCGGGCTCCGAAGCGAAGAAGCAGGAGAAAAATCCTGAAGCGTTTAAATCCTTTCGTGATTGGACCACGTTAAGCAGAAAGGAACCAAGCCACGTCAGCTATTGCCGAATTTAATTGGGCAATTCAATTTTTAACATGAAGAGGTTTGTGTGGATTCTTATGTAAATTTCAGTGAATTTTCTGCTTAGTGCGAAGCAAATAGTTTAAAATTTAAAAAAAACAAATCTGCACAAACGTTCTCTTGTACAAATGAAATTATCCGGTTGAATTCTGCAATAGCTGATGTGGTTTGACTTCTTTCTGCTAAACGCGATCCAATTGAGGCGTTGAGCTGAAAAAGGACATTTTTTGGCTGCGGTGTTTCCGAATCTCCACTGCTAATTTACACTTTAGAGAAGAAACTATTGGGTGAATTTTCTGCAATTTTTCATTTTCACCATTTTAAATTATTTAAAAAAAAGAACAGTAAAAATTTCAACAAATTCCATACATTTGCTTCAACTATCATGGATGAAACGTTGGCTAAGATTCTGAGACACCGCAACTAAAAAATGCCCTTTTTGCACCCAGCGCTGCAATTAGTGAGGTGTTTTACCGCTAGGTATAAATGGGCCTGCGACACACACCCGATGTACCAAACGAACTACAACAGGGTATTAACGAAAGTAAACAATTAGAGACATCTTTTGTGTAACTTTCTGAAGGCCACTTCATTGAAAAATTGCGCCTGCACGCAAAATCTGGCCTTAATGAACGTTATTGCCACGCAAAATGCATTTTGTACATTTCTAAAACGCCCCAAAATTTAAAATAACAATGGGTGCAATGGCCATTTGAAGTGTGCAATTATAAAAAATTAACTTCCCACAGGAAATCAAGTTTCAGTTTAGATTTCACTCAAATTTTAAGAATGTGTACCTCTGTCTCAGTTTAATGCTGGGAGTAGAACTCTCTCATTCAGTTTTAGCTTCATAAAGCACAGTTGAGATTGAAATTGAAAAACAGAGCAATTGAAATTGTATTGCGAAGAGATCGAAAAAAAGGATAAAGTGAGAAGGGATCAATCCTATTGGTAGAAACAGGTGGTTGCAATGGACAAAAAAGGTGAAAGTAATAAACTAACTGACGGTAATCTACGAGAAAACCTATGGTTAGTCCATTATTTCCCCATTTTATCCCGTGCAATTACCCTTTTCAGCCAATAGGATCGTTCCATTTTCCCTTCATCTCTTTTATCCATAGCTTTGTCTATCAATTTCAATAATTAGTCCGCAGTTGGGGGTCGACGGAAGAGTTGGAGGGGAAGCAAGAACGAGACTTTATTTCACTTGTTGCTAAAGAGGCTGAAGTTCCCACTGAAAGCAACAGCAGCTTCTTCATCTCTGAATAGTATCCAGGATGTGATTTGGACGTTGTCACGTTTTGCTGAGGTTGCGAGAAAAAAACTCTCGCCTGGTTGGCAAATGATATGATAGACATTCTTATTGCGTTTTGTTCTTAGAATGATTGGGAAAACCTTCCGTGTGTTGCTTTTAGCCGGACAAATACAAATCGCCTTCAAATAAGCGTATAGGCAAAATGGATTCCAAGACGTTCGAATAGTTGCTCTTACAAATTCGCGATCTTAGAAAGGCGCTGATGTAGTAAGTATGGCGTACAGCACTGCTTTGCCAAGGAAAAATCCCGTATTAACATTAGGACGTAGCCATATCGTCCTTCAAAAATACAAATTTGACGGACAACTTAAGAATACCTTTACCTTCAATTTTTGGAGAATTTTTCTCGCAGATAAATCGCACGTCCTCGAAATCTTAATGAAAAAAAAAACACATATTCATAATTTTTCCCCTGATTAAATATTTTGTGGGAGGAACTTTGAAGATTTTTGAATGCGGATACGGTATTTATCTTTTTTTACGGCAGAGCAGGGTGTAATGCATACTCTTATCATACATCTGATCAAGTCTTTCGTTCGTCTCGCAAAATTGCACTATTTTTAACATCCCAATTTTCATACAGCACAGTTATGACTCTATGAGGACACGGTGTATTTTTTCCTTCCTAGCTTCTCAAAAAAATTGTGAATCAAACACTCTTTACGCAAGAAAATTTGGCAACAATTATAGAGTGTCCTCTAAACGAGCTTTTCAACTCTTTTCAAAGGCCGTGCTATTGCCACGAACGACTCCGCTTAGGCACAGTTTTAATCACTTCACAATTGCGCCATCCAGGAGTGCTCGAACCAATTAAGCTACTATTTGTCTATCCTTAGTTGCCACATAGTATATATCAATTTTTTTACTTGAAAAGAAAATAAGAGGAGGAAGAAAAATAAGGAGAAGAAGAAAAATAAGAAGAAGAAGAAGAAGAAGAAAACTGTTTTATTAATTAGAGTTTAAAATTTTAAAATTAGATACCCTGAAAAATTTAATCAGTCGAAATTAAAATTAATGCAAAATACGACAAAGGGAATCGACCGAAAAACAGATAACAGTAGTCAGCATGCCTTTCACAAAAATAATATACCTCTATATTTGTCAGTAAATATTCATGTATGATTTAATTCTCAAATTCATATGCTGTCAGTAAATAGCTCTTTAATAATTTCTTGGACTGTATCGTTTAGCAACGGGACACAATAATTTGATGCGCCAAGATTCTTTACATATATTTCATTAAACTGTAATTCCTCATTTCATTGGACTGCTTGACGTAATAAAAAAGCTCCATTCCATCCATGAAAGCACTCATCTGCATAGGAAACCCATTTTCCAATTTCTTTGTAAAAACGTTAATAGCCTGTGACGCCGCCGTATGTATTTAAATATATTAACTAACTAACTTTGATGGCATATACGTTGTTTCTGAAATAAGTTACAACATGTAATTTCTTGTTTCGTAATGCTTTCCAATAAAAAAATGAACATCGAGTATCCATGAGAATAATTCACCCATTCAACGTATTAACGAAATTAGGGCAATCTACGTTATGAGTTTTAAGAAAAAATGAGTGCACGTAAGTGACTCACTATTTTTCAAAGGAGCTTAAAACACAGTTTTGGGAGATTTTGAGCATCAAATTTATGAATTGATGACCAAATGGCAAAAAGACAGGACTCAGCCGAAATGAAATGGTGACTTTTCCTTGATTCCTACGAAAAAAGACTTGTTTTGCGTCAGATCTTGAGTCCCGAAAAAGTTCAAATATGCAAAAAAACATCTGTCTGCGATAAAATCGAAAACAATTTCAACTGTCTCCACTTTTATTCAAAGTCTTAATGGCGTCAGATCCATCGATATATCGCAAAGCACGCCGAGCTACGGTACGAAGAGGAATGTGAATCAAAGGAACAATTTTCGTGACAGTGGGTCGAGCAGTTTTAGTTTCAGTTTCCGACTGAAAAACATATCAAGTATTGTGCACATAATTTTCGATGAATTTAGTGAATTTTTAGACTCCGGAGAGCCTAAAATTACATTTAAAAGCAACAATACTTAGCCCCAAAGACGGCAAAAATAAATTTTCATCAGTTTTTTCTCAAAAGAGCGTTCCTTTAACTACAAGGAGTTAGTATGATGTGACCGTGTATGATGGTTCTCCGACCAGTATTGATGCTTTCTTTTCAGCACCGAGGCCCATTTATCTATGCAATTGCGGCAAAAAATATTAACGAATTTGAAAATTCGACAGAGATTTTTGAAAATAATCGACCCCAACTTTGAAACAGTGGTAACTATCGCATTTCGGCAACTTGCGTCCATCTAAATGAAAGACAAACAATCGATACATATCGAGATAAGTGGCCTGACCTGCAATCGATTATTCATTGTTGATTATGGCGGAAATTCAGTTTTACTAGATTGAGCGAGAACAGCTTTGGTTCCACGATCAATTTGAGCCGAATAAAATGAGATACTGATGCCACAATTGAGGGTGATCATGGATTTTAAAAGGCACCTTTACTTTTGTATCGTGACAAAATTGCAAACAGCGTCTCTAAAGACATACATTTTGTACTATGTTCACGATGTATGTGGATCAATAAGTAAAAGCGCCTCAAAATTTGCAAGTGCTACACTCAAAAATCGCACCGACGCACAGCGGATCAAGTCACTGGGAGAGGTCGGACAAAATTTGGAAACCTTAAAAGCTCATAACTTCGTAAATATAAACTTTTGAGGAGTTAAAAGTGGTTTCATTGGTTTTCTCGCAAAATGTTCTTCTGAAGGCACTCGTTACAATTTAAAATGTGACGAGATAAACCGAACAATTTGCAGTTTTATTCAAAAGCTTTAAGTCCGACCCCTCTGATTGACTCGATCCACTGTGCGATGCCCCATTTTGATCGTGGAAACAGAACTTACCACCATTCAGCCCTTAGTAAGGGAAAACGCCGCATCGTCGTTCAGACGTTGCCATTCCCCTTATTTAAAAACAAATTTACTCGGAAAATTGCGAATATTTTTTCTATCCAATTTTTTAGGCGATTTTTTTCGCAACTTGATATAAAACGTCCGTCAATTAAGAGGAAAAGTATGCATAACTTCCCTCAAACAGACTGAGTCTCGGATGCTCATATCGGTCCATAGGGGTTTCTTCCTCAGCGCGGGAACATCCCGGCGTGAGAACGATCGATAAACAGCAAACATCAATTAAACAATCTAAACATCGAGCAGTACCAACATCAACACACCCATTCGCCAATTTACCTGAGTTTCCCAGACTCATGAAAAAGAGATCCAACGTGGGCGAGTTATATATCGAGTGTCTGGAAAAATTGAAAAATCAATCTCTGTGGGCGAATTCAAATCCACAATCCGAGAGGTTAGGTTGCCTCGAGGCCTATCGGAGCCCGGTCCGGGTCGGGTCGGGGGTGGCGGGGTGACCTTGGGGGGGTCGTTGGGGGCGCGAAAACGGCGGAAGCTCGGCGAGCGAACGAACGGAGCGGGTCTGTTGGCGCGTGTGAGGCTCGGCGCTGCTCGGGGGATGCCCCGGTGATTGGTGCCGACGCGGCGGTGCGCGAGGCGTGGTTGCGCCGGCGCCCCGTTTGTCGTCCCGTGTCGTCCTGGCGACGCCATTCTCCGGCCCGGTCCGCCACTCACGCGGACGCCCGCCGAAGGCTCCACACTCCCCGAGAAGGTGCCCCGACTCGTCCGCTCACGGATCTCGTCCGCGAGTCCGCACAACCAACACAAAAAAATCAAGCTAATGGCCTGGTTACAGGCTCAAATTTCCGCACTACCAAAAAAACTCCGGCTCCAGGAGCCGTAATTACGGGCTGTATAGCACTACCGTGCGTTGCGGGTGAGGAGACCGTAAGTTCCGTATTCAGGAGCCAGAGCATCGCCCTCTGAGCCCAGAGCTATTTTTGCTACGGATGTAGAGGCCGTTGCTCCGGCTCCTGAATGGGAGATTTACGGTCTCCTCACCCGCAACGCACGGTAGTGCTATATAGCCCGTAATTACGGCTCCTGGAGCTGGGTTTTTTTTTTCAGTGCGTCAAATTCCGATCAAAATGATGACCAAGATGGCGGTCGAGAGTTATCTAGATTGATGAGTAACATTAATTAAAACAGCGTGATGATTGAAATAAGCATGAAATAAGCACGGTTGTGTGGAAAGCAGATGAAGGATGAGCCCCAAACAGCTCCATCATCTACCATCAAATTTTTGCAGGCCGCAGAAATTTGATGGTAGATGGTGCGCACCAGTCACCATTTCATCGGAAATTGATGGAAATTTGAGCGTTTAACCAGCACATTAAATCAAATTCTTTCGCCATCAAATCGCAGTGGTGTATCAGTTGCTCAATAAACGCCGATTTTAAATATACAATTCCATGTTGCACAGTTGAGTTGCAATGGTTCGACCGGGTTTAGAGAATTATAAGCAGCAGCTAGCAGCCGGATTGTTGAAAGTTTAACCGGCTATGTCGGCAAACCCTGGTAAAAATTGCCGATAAGAGCTGCGTTTCAAAATACCATAGGAATTCTTGTAGCCGGTTGAAGAAGGCTACAGAAGATCATATAGCTGGCTGTAGAATGGCCCGAAAAGGCAGCCAACCCATGAATTCGAATTATTCGTGCTACTGATCAAAAGTTATAAGTCATCAAATAAAATAATCAAAATCTTAATCCTTAAAAACACTTGATTACAATGCGCTGTCGTCCCAATTGATTAATCTTTCAAATGCATAGGTTTACAGTGGCACAATTCTAGTGATTTTCGTTTTTCACGTTGTCGCCCTTTTGGGCCCTAAGAGTGACAGAAATCGAGTTGTCCATACTCTCCCTACAAAGGTACTCTAATAAATACTATTGAATATTCAAGAGCATTGTAAGTTGAGAAAAATCCGCGAGATGGCAACAGCCGGTGCGAAACGACGATGTCAATTATCCTCGGATGTAATTTTAATTGAATCGACAGAGGCATATGCCGAGAGATGAGACGTGGAAGAGGCAGAGGGCCAAGAGGGGTGTGCGCCTCGCTACCTTTTGTCAGGTGCTTCTTCTCCGCTCAAAGGCTTCCTCGTAACTAGCTCCACCGTACCCACTCTTATTCTCCTCAAAATGCACATCGCTCCTCCCTTTCTTTTCTCCTTCTCTATTTACGCCATTTTTATTTATTCTTTTTCACATGAGCTCCTTTCCAAGCACTCGTCCGTTTGGAACTAGGTGTGGCTCTACTCGTCAAGTTGAGGCGTCACACGCGACGAAAAATAACATTAAGCGGCATTTGGCAAATAGCTCAAATTGCATTATCCATTCGAATTCAAAATTGAACTAGTACATTTTTTGCAATGAAGAGCTTACTCTTCCGGCTCATTTCAGAAACAACATATCGACAGTGAAACTCTCAAAGCACGCATCTCATTTGCGATGTTTAAAAATCTCAGCTCCTGTTTCATGTGTTTTAATACGAAAAATTCAGCATTATTCCGTGACGTTTTCACAGAATTCCCTTCACTTTTGAAGAAACAATCCTGGCTGTTTTTGAGAATCGCTGTTGAGTAGTTTTATATTTGAAAAATATGGTAGGGCAGAAAGTCTACAACGTCGCAAACTGAGATACGTGGGTTGGAGTTTCATCGTCGATATGTGCCACTAGTTTCCTCTTGCAGATAGATGTTTTTGTCGATGGGAAAGTAGTTAATTTTGCTAATGGGCCACTTTGCCCAGCTAAGGAAGAAAGCTGTATGAGCCTTCAGACGTTGCCATATTTCTTCAAGAAAAACAGAATTTTCGGAGAAAATCGTGAATATTTTTCAGTAAATTGTGTTCACGATTTAATCTAAAATATCTGAAAATTCCTCGGAAAAATATGCACAGCTTTCCTCAAAAATACACATTATATTCGAGGAAATTTGACAACTCTCGAAAGTTCAAACTGCGTTTTTCCTTAGCACGAGAGCACTGGACAAGGTCTGGAAAAGCGTCACATGATCTCTCTTGAAAATGTTGCGTCACGACTCATTACGCAAACAAGTGATTCAATTTATCCTTTCTCCTTGGTAATTAACGTTGTACCATTTGGAGAGAAGCGGCTTTAAGCGCTATGAGGCATGTATCCTTATCGAAAATTAACGTGAAACACGCTTTGTGAGACAGAAATCACTAAAAGTAACTCCCAACAAAAATAAGAACGTTTATCAATGCATAAATTTGAACTCTCCGCTCATAAAAAGACTATAATCTGCTTAAGTCGAATCGCACACTAAACGTCACTTTAAAAACCTCTGCTGTATAAAATTGTGGCGTCTTTAATCTCGGATATTCGTCTCTTGGCCAGCTGTTGCACGTCATCATAACTTTGAACAACACAGATTGATTCAGGAACACTGATCGATGAATGAGCCTGCTGAAACCGTTATATTGCGCGTTTCGATTCAAGTAGATTCTGGTTTTTATTGAAAGTTGAAAATTCAAATTTCTGGTAACCAATGCTGAACAAATTAAGGACTAATATCTTGATTGGGAGTTAGTTTCAGTAATTTTCGTTCCATGCGTTGTGTTTTACGTGAAATTGTGAAGTGGAAACGCGTATCAGAATGCTTAAATCCGTACCTTGTCTCGTGATCCATTATTTAGTAGGAAAAAAAAAATACCCAATATTCGAGGATTTTCTTTTCAAAAAAAGGTGAATATTTGCACAATTTTTACAGCGGTGATATTGAGCTGGAATCCTAACTTCAATTAATTCAATTCTGAGCGACTCTAAATTACTTTAATTTTCTCAAATGACTCGAACTTCCTACAAATTACTTTAACTGTTCATAAGTTGGATCACATTTCAATCGATCTACAAGTTCATAGAGCCATTCAATATGCAACTGGAATATTAGTATTTTTACGGTGAATCTACACGGATAGTGAAGCGAGCGCCCTACTACAGCAGGTGCTTGGAGCTTGCAACCAATGACGAGGTGCGAATGATCGATTTTCGATATTTCCCCATTTGAAACTGTGCTAAAGAATCGATTATGAAGGTGTTCGTTGCGAACACCCTGTTGATCGATATTTTTTCATAGGTTTAAATGGCATAACAATCGATAAATCGCGAAGCACGGCTCACCACCGCTCGCAACAGAGGCATACGGACGGCGAGGGCGAATTATGGGGATCTTTGACGAGAAGGTCGTCCTGGAGGATGAGTTAAGCTCCTCTCGCATATAAATACCCCGGGGCAATCTTTCCCTCGCGAGCAGGTAGACTTCCGATCCGAGCCTATTTTAAGGGCTGCCACCCCTGCTTTGCTTCCCCGCTCGGATTTCCCCTTCATTTCTGACATCGTCCTTTGAGCATCAAACTGGAACTAGATTAGCTTGCTGCAGGGGAAAAAAACAAACTATAATATGCTCGAAGGTTTGTCACTACACCCTCAGATGATGAAATGGAATGGACCCGAATGGGTCAGTTGCGCTGGTTACAGAATTGCGTTTTGATGCTTGATTCTTGTGGATTAGTAGCAATGTAAACCAGTGGCGTGGCGTGCTTTGCGATATATCAATTGATCTGTCATTTAAACCTATGGAAAATGATCGATTAAAGCGAACACCTTAATAATCGATTCCTTACCACGGATTCAAATGGGCAAATATCGATAATTGATCATTCACGCCACGCCACTGATGTAAACATGTGCTATTTTGTTTAATAGTGCACGCATTTCATTATATTTATAAGATACACTCTTTTTGAATCAAATGATCAAGGTGAACTTTTAAAGTGTTGAAGGAAATTTTTGTTATATTTAAAAAAAAAATGATTATGGGTTTTTTTTTTCGTTTTTGTACATTAGGGCTAGGGATTTGTAACGTTACACAATGAGACACGTGTGTCTTCCCGGCTTTACCATGTATGTTTATCTGCCTTCATCTGTCATTTTTTAGTCCGGTCAGTATTGTGTGTGAATCCGATAATAAATATCTTATTTCGATACTAAACCAAAGGCTGATGATGAAACATCGACAAGTATTCTTTTACAGAAATGACTCAGTTCGTTCGCCATCGATGTTTTCTGACACGTGCCAGATAGGGATGTGTATGTTGTACAATGGACTTTTCTGAGCAAGAGGCCGTTCAAATAAAGCAAATGCTTTTGCACGCTGCTTTAAACTAATAGGATGTACAGCTCGCGAGGTTTGTGGAGGAATTTCCCCCATTTTTTTGCTTTTTTTTTCAAAGGCGGTCCATATGTCCTCATATTTTTACCTTTTCCATGAAGTGGTTACTCTTTTCCACGTAAATATTGTGATAAAAATTTAATTTCACGAAAGGTAAAGCAACTAGAGGGAATTTGCCGTAGAGCGTTTGAGTTATGTGACCTGGTATTACGTAAACATGTAAAAACACCGTTTCTCGGAATCTTTAACGGAACACTGAGCCTTCTCTGTCAGAGTAAATAATTTTCCAGGATCACCACTGCACTTCCATTAAAAAGCATGATTTCAGCAATATGCGATTATTTGCGGGAGCAAATTCCTGAAGCAGATATCGCCTGAAATTTTCCCTCGTCCGTTTTAGTCCAAGCTCCTAGCACTAACGTGCTCTAACGAAAAAACGTCGTATGAATATTCAGATGTTGACAAATTTCCATCGATAAAACTCGAATTTTCTGGAAAACTCGTGAATTTTTCTTTGACTTCTTGAAGAAGTTTATCCACACTGGAAAAAAATGAAAGTTATTGAGATCGCGTGTATTTTTTGGTTTATATAGGAAAGATCAACACAAAACAACCCAATTTTATGTTGGTTTCGGTCTAATTTGCGGTGTCTTCAGCACAGTGAAAAATTAAAAAACTGGATTACCTAAAAATCAAGCAAGGGGTTTGGTCGTTCGGTGTCTACCCTACGCTAACTGAGCTTTCATGTTATTTTTCCCTCCGTGCACAAGTGCATTCTACGCTGGAAAAAAAACACACATTGGATCTAGAGTCCAGACTCTTGAAAACATTAACAAGAAAAAATACTCTTGATTCAATCAGAGTTTGGCTTAAATCAAAACGAAATCGGCTCAAATTGAGAGGCTTGGTTCTTGATTTAAGCAAAAGTCCTATTGAATTACGAGCATTTTTTCTTGTCGATGTGTTTAAGAGTCAGGATTCTAGATCCAATGTGTTTTTTTATCCACTGTACTTTTTTCAAAATGTTTAGGTAATAATCTTCTAAAATAGGTAAATCTATCTAAATGGCAACACTGAAAAGCTCATACGGTGTTTTTTCCGGGGCGCATCCGCGCGGAGCGCCCGGCACCCGCTCGGGGTCGGGCGGTAAAATAAACACGGGGAAAAAATTAATTTACTCTGAATTTGTTAATTAGAGGAAAAGCTAATAAGCGACTTAATTAAAAGCACATTTTTTCCCGAAAAGAATTTCGCTTTAATCCCGCGGAGCGAGGGAAGATACGGCGGCCAAGGAAGCGGGATATGCCCGGGTTGGCCGACCCGCTTCCGCCGCGCGTCTTATTATATCCGGGCGGGAGCGGAGGCATAGCTAATAAGGGCGGCCGCAATTTAATTGAAAATATAATGTGCCCACCTGAGCCGGGAAAAACACTCTGGGTCACGGACGAGGAATCCGCAAGTCCGGGGTCCGGGGACGGGGACGCAGCCCCCGTAAAAAGGGAGCCGGGGTCCCGGACACATGCGGACCGGTCGCCAGTTGTGACCGCTGATTAAAAAACTTTTAACTCGTTAATTACTGTCAGTGAAGCCGCGGACTTGGGGCTGATGGGAAAAGTTTCCCGGCCCCTCGAGCCATGGAAATTAAATGTCGATTTAATTGAACGCCGAGAAAAACACGGATGACGAGCCGGGCTGCACCGCGGGATGCCTCCGCCGGACGGAACGGCGCGACTTATGTTATTGTGCATGTTGAGTTGCTTTCACCGGCATTGGGAAAGACTAGAAGCCGCATTCAAATTCGCTCATCTACTTTATAGCTCCTTCCTTTGACCGATGTATTGCTTTACACGGTGGCACGCATGGACGGACTTCTCCGGAATCAGAATTGAGAGGTTTGGAGGACAAGGCGCACGAGGGCAGTTTTTGAAAAAAATTTGATCAAGTCAAGCTAATCTTAATGCATAAACTGTGAAAAATTCGCGCCCAAATTCAAATTTTTAAGCATCAAAAAGTCAGTTTGAACATTCTTCCTGCCATAAGGATCAATGTAATTTTGAAACTTCGAACACGTATTTCTCAAAATAGCAAAAACTGCACTTATACGCCTTGTCTCCCAAGCCCCTCAATTCAAATTACTCGACAAGCTTAGCGGTGGAAATACAAGTGTAAATGGAAGAACAGGTTCCTTTTTCAATAATTATTGATGCGTGAACTGAACTCGCTACATTCTATGTGAATTTTGCACCAATGTGTGTATGCCTATTCAGTTTTTTTACAAGATTCCTGTTGGCACTGGGTTAAAAACATATTTTGTAGTTCACACGTAATACACTATAGATAATGATGGTATTCTGTTCCCAGATCGAATATGTAATCGGGTCAATTTGGCCCTGCTTTTACGTCAAATTTGATTAAATTTCGATTTATTTGAATCTGATCGACTCTACATGACTCTAATTTCCTCTCCCAGTGCTTTTATTAAATCTAAATTACTCTTCTTACCACTTATATGGCTACCTATTTGACTTAACTCATCCGTAATTATGGAACAAAAAATCATAATTTTTGACAGCGAAAACTGAATTAATGCGTGTAAACTTTTTCTAACATGGTTCGCCACCGACCATGAACCACCTGACTATGCTCTTTGATGATGCAATCCTTCGATGACCCAATTGTAAAACATATGGTTAAACTGTGGTATTTTCATGTGAACTTTACATTTTTGAAGTAACGTTTTATCAGTAAGCAGAGAAAAAACAAGAACAAACAACGAAAACTATATTACGAGAGAAATCCATGTTCAAGTCTCTACAGTTGGACGTATTTCTACCAAACAGACCTATGTGGAGGTGAGAAATATGGGGTGTGCTCGTGGAAGCTGCATGAGAAGCAATGTAAAAGTGGGCGTGGTTCCTTTTGAAGAATTGGAAAAGCGGGATATTACATTCTATCAAACAGACCTATGTGCTAACTGAATGCGGAACTCATGAGCCGCGGGCATGGCAAGAGAGCCTTGTGCACAGGGCTCATGAGTTAAAGACACGGATCCGCGGCTCGGAGTCTCCATCGTCGCTGCTGACGTCACTGGCGCTTTATTATTCTCATTCACTCTTACGGTCAGAAAACTAACGAGCACACCCCATATTTCTCACCTCCACACAGGTCTGTTTGGTAGAAATACGTCCAGTTGTACTTAATATGATGGAAAAATACGATCGAACTCTAATGAAATGGGTTAGTTACTATACTTACATACACGTGTCTAGATTTCTTCTCGATCTCTTTTCAACTCATTTGAAAAGGGAAAAACGGAGAGAGACCTCAGGAGGAAATTAATGAAGTGGAAAATTCGAGTGAAACCTCCGTGAAAATTGCTTAACGCTGATCGAATCAGCTTAGGTTCCGAGAACCATACTTCCAGAAATTACGTCGAAAAAGCGGGCGGGGAACCTCGTGCCTTTCAAAGCTTTGAAGTGCTTTTGAACTCCGGGCTGAATGGAAACTCATTTCATAAAAATAAACGTTAGTTTTAATCTTCCAGATCAGCCACGAACAAGCTTATCGCATTTTTGCAAACGCCGCCATCAATAAGGTGGAACAGGGAGGGGGGGCTGAGGGGGAGGAACTCTGAGGAATTAAAGAACGAGAGAGAGGTATTCAACTAAAAAATGATGGCAATATAATTATGAGGTATATGCGTGGTTTTGAATTCAATTGGTTTGCAGTTTCGTTCCGACCTTTATACTTACTTACAGGGTGTGTCGAGTTCAACACGGAATACGTGACAGGTGTATTCCTGGTGTGAAAATGTGATCGCCTCCAGGGGTGAAGACCATGGGAGAAACTGGAGGGGTCCTGGAGGGCCTGTTTCCCCTCCACCTCGGAAGATTGTAAAAAAAGTTGTGATCGTATATGGATCGCATTTAGCAAAAAGGAACCAGCGCGATTGCAATTTTTTCAAAACGGTGCAAACTCTCCTTTTCTTTTAAAAATACTTAATATGCGTACAGTTTTAAAATTTACACGACTATTTTCCTTTAAAATTAATAATTTTTTGGCGGGAAGCCAAAACGGTTTCCTGTTCTGGGAGAATTTTTAGATAATTATGAAGAAGCAACATTTTTACAACACTGATATTGCGCTGGTTTCTTTTTGCTATATGCGATCCATGTGATCGTCCAGACTCGTCTATTTCAATGGACACGTGATGAAGCATGAAGCTTTCAGCTGATACGAAACCTTCCACGCGTGTAGCAGCGGCTGGGAAGTTATCCGAGTCATTCCGTGAATTTGCTAACTTTCATAAATTAATTTTAAAAACCTGGATCATATTTCCAAAATCTGAATAGAGCAGGCTCATTTAGAGACTAATACCTGTTAATACATGTATACAGAAAAAATCACAGAAATCGGCCCAGTATAGAACGTTGTAATACAGCAGAGTCGAGTTCGGTTTACTTGGGTTAAGCAACTAAACTAACTTCGCGGTAATGCGTGGAGTATCTTTTAAGAATGACGGCGCGCAAGAAGTTGCTTTGGTAAATTGCATCTTTTAATTTCATATTGAATGGCACCAACCTACAATTTTCCTGGACTTCCCCTACGCCCTGTTCCCCCTCCCACGTTAAATTCTCAAATTATAAATATGTTCACCTGAAAACCTCGACCAGATATTTCTTCGCGTTCCAATCGGAACGCCCTGTATATTACAGGCATAGTTATGAGCAGGGAAGAAATCCGGTCGACAGAGAGCGAGAGAGGAGGGAAAACGAAGACGGTTCTCTCTCTTGATTGGACGGAGCGGAATTGTCGGCAGAAAAAAAGTGACGGGACTGGGTAGTAGGTGGGGGAGGGGGGGGGCTTGAAAATGTTTCTGATTCAAAAAGCGTAAACTCAATTCGGTGCTTTATTAAACATTATTCTGTTGAAACCCCACACGTTCTTTCATCTCTGTCGGGGCCCTTTTTATCTTTGTCGGAATCATTTTTCCGGGGCTGTCGCTTCCCTCCGCTGCGCTGGTTGCCTCTTCGATTACCCATCTCGCGATTCCGCTCTGTAATTTTTGTCCCTCGTCGCTCCGCTCCGCCGGGGCGTATGTGCGCTAATTTCCTATCGCCGGCTTCGCGTCGGGGTAGCCGGATTTCGCCCCGATTTTTTTAACCAACTTACCAGGTAAAATTAATATCTCTCTTGGTCAAGGTGGCAAATTTCATGAAAAATAAAATCTTGAAATATCACGTAAAATATTTCATTAAAATTTCAGACAAAGATCTTACAAAATACCAGCTCCCCTTCATGTTTTTCAAAAATGAAAAAATTGCGATTTTCTTCTTTTTTGTGTATGTTTGAGTGCGGGTCGTACTTTAACCCCTGAAAAATATGAAATATTTCACAGCCTCGTGAATTTCCATGAAATATTTCATTGAAATTTCCAATTTTGTATTTCTCTCTTACGTTTCATGCCATCCTGTTCCCGGTAAAATGATTAATTTCCTCGATAGTAATTGATCACTAGGAATTCCTGGTGATGTCTCAGTTGTGCCGGTCAGAGAATCGTGTTTTGCGGTTTGAAATTATAGAGTAACAAAAAATAAATAGATCTGCTGAAACGCTGAGTTTCTACTTTCAGTTTTAATAGGAATATCGTTCATCGGAAAATGGCGTACCGCAGGCTGAAAACAGCGAATGATATCATTCAGCAAGGTAGTGAATGCGTCGGTTCCGTCGTACTACTGGTTGCCTAGCTGCGGTAGGTAGCCATGCCCCTATTTAAAATTAGCGTCTCTCACTCTGTGCTTTATTTTGCTGTTCAATATTTTTTTCTGCTAACCCCATACTCTATCAGCTATTCCCACTGGTTTTTAAACATTTTTCAAATTTTGACCAGTTCTCTAGTGTCTTAGTTCGCTTTGTCTCTTGTTGGCGCGTATACGTAGTATACCGCCTTTGCGATCGTTTCGACCCCCCACTCGATACAATAACCGAGTCCCTTAGTTCCTTACCGAAAAGTGACTACCGCGAACTTCTGAGATTTTCCAAAGCGTGTAAAAAGTTTATTTATCCGTCAATAATTATGATTTAAAGTTGTTTCTCATTCTGGGGCTCTCTAGTTTATGTGTAATGAATACCAAGAGTCTGCGTTACTTGGTTTTTTTTTAAAAAACCTTAGAATGGGGCGCGCTGATTTAAAATATGCATATATAAGCAGAAGCAAGCGAACTGATTCGAGGATGGCTGATCAGGTCGGCACTCGTTGAATGAGAATTTCACTTCTTCGTTTTGTTTAAAACGTTGCTTTGACAGATCTCCACAACCCTGTTATGATTTTCAAAATTTGGTACTCCTTGCTCTGATAGCCGGGGCCAGCAGGATAGTGCTAAGTGCAATCTGTGATGAGCCTCGAGACTCATTAGACCATGTGCTAACCGTGGCCCATACAGAAATTCACTCCCCTATCAGGCCAAAACAGTGCACAGGCAGGCACAAAACCCAGGTAGTGTCCCGGTCCTGGCTCGGTTCGCCGCGTCGCTTCCCAGCTGAAGAACAAAAGGCGACCCTCGCGGTCCTCGTCACAGTCAGACCTAATTACTTTCACTCGATTACCCATTTCACCGTCACACTGGGATCCATCAAATTTTCGAAAAAATTGTTTCGCGAGTACTTAGCTATTTTTTCCTTACTCTCCGTTCAAGGACGAATTGAAAGAGGTCTCATTCATAAAAATCGGCCGAATAGAAGAGAAGTTACAGTATTCGAAATCCGAAGAAATCAACGAAACATCTCCAAACAAAAAATAAAATGAAGGGGAAAAAAGAAATGTATAACTTACAATTAAATATAATTGACCTCAGAATTTGGCAAGCAATTCAACTATATAACGGAGAAAAAATTGGGAGAAATTACAAAAAATTCGCCACTTGCAAGGGGCTTCCTTGTAAGAATTTTGATCTGAAGGCAAGGATTGAATACCAGCGCAATACACCATACAATACATGGTGTGCCTGAACGAACATTTTATTTTGTGTCAAAATCGAAAACTCTTTATATTTTTTAACTACAGTGTCTCTTGAGTCGTTTAAGCCAAAAAAAAATTCCGTCAAGATTCTGCAAAGTAAAGGCGCTTTAAACGTATTCTGGGGCTATGTATCCTAACTGTGTCCACACATGGTTTCTGTTCAGCATATCCATGTGTAAGTATTTTTACACGTAGAATCTAATTTTCACGTCAGGGAGTCGACACATCTCGATTTTTTCGATTTCATACGGAAAATTGATGGTTTTTCGGGATGGAAATTATTATTGTTTCATGAAAAATAAATGCACCCCAAATGACTATAGCATATTGATTTTTATATATTTGCACCCACGAAATTGGTTGGTAAATTCAACGAGTGAGTGCATCGACCTGGTATATCAAGTCTCTGCAATTTTTTACGGCAAATCGGTAGATTTTCGGGATGTAGACTGCTTACTTTCAATTAATGAATGAATAAAACATGGACATGGTTGAACTTCTTTGCATGAAAATACGTTTAAAATAACAAAATCAAGACATATTTAATGCAATTACATTTATATCGAGTCAATTTCTTTTCAATAATATATCGGGATTTATAATAGGTACCGGTGATTTGGATATTTTAGCCCCAAAAATACCTTTAAATCGACTGTATCTTTCAGGAGTTCGACAAAAATTTTCCTTTCTTCGCTTAAATTATTCCGTAGCACTTTTCTTTAAGAATCTGATAAGATATTGCTGGGGGCAGATCAAAAAACTTAAACTCGTTCGAATGGCTTTCTACATTCACAATACACGGTCTCGTCAAAGTGCGTCGTCGAAGAGTTGGATAGTATGAATTCTCTTGTTGTGCTACTTGCCTATTTTGAAATCTCTGTAAATGAAAACTAAAGGGGTTGATATGTGTGAGTTAATGACGCGCCTTATCAACACATTGTGTTGGAGTTCACTGCTTGTTTTATTCCTCTTTCAAAATGCACTGTGAAAATTCGTTACTCTAACAACTTGTTTAGCTGTGTTTTGTGTTTGTAACTGCTTGCCCGAAATGCATCCAAGCTAATAAATTACTTCAACAACCATATTATGCGTGTTTCGGTATACATTTTCCTCATCTTTAATAATAGAAAGTATATATAACAACAAGCTCTTCATGGGTGGTTTTTACCCAGTGGATGATATTGGTATAAGTGCATGACCAGAATGGCAACACTTATTTCATCCGATCCCCGGCTTCAAGTCACACCTTGTTGAACAAGTGAGGTCACGGAACAGGATCTGGTGCTCCTATTTTCGTTGTCTTGCACCGATGGCACTCCGATGAGTTGTGTCCCTTGCGAAACGAAACTAGCAAGAGCCAGAGCTTCCACCGACTTTTAGCTAAAATGATGGATGCGTAGAATATAATGCCATAATGGGTCACTAGCCAAGGTCTGAACTAGAAAAAAGTCAACTGTTTTCTCTCCAAAATCTTTCGTAGAAACGACTCACACGACGAGATGCTCGAGAATCAAGTACTGAGCAAGATACTATAACAAATACACTGAAAAAAAGGAGTGGTAGAATTTACCATTCCTTCACGCTGTAATTTACACAGCGTAAATTCAAAGTCGATTCTGCCAGAAGAATGGTTACCTGTACCAGTTTATAGTAACATTTACCTTTCTTCTGGCAGAATTGACTCTGAATTGACGTTATGTGAAATACAGCGTGAGGGAATGGTATATTCTACCAATCTTTTTTTTTTTCAGTGTATTTTTAAGGCAGATCAAATGAAAATTACAATATACAAATGAAGTAGTTTGCAATGCATTTTAATAGATAGGAACCTAGGAACGTAAAATAGGAACATATAGGGATGAAAAAGTGCCCTGTTAGACTAATTTACTCTTGTCCTTCCGAGGTCACTCAGATATTGCAACTTTTAAGTGATTATTATTAGCACATTGGACTATCACCAATGCGATTCAGGTACGCGCTGTGACGCGGCGGGCGGCTGGCCGGCGTGATACACGCACTGGCGCCTACAAACCTAACTGGATACTACAAGCATTGCGCAATGCGTAAAGTATCCCGTTAGGTTTGTAAGGCGCCGGTGCGCGTTTTGCGCCGGTAGCATGCCGCTCCGCTCTGTGTTTACGATCCTGCTGGTTCGCACCTGATTTAAAGCGAGGCAGCAAATTTTCAACCCCAAGATTTGGTCAATGTAACCCGCAGACAAACCATTCAAAAAATATTAATAGCGTGTTTAGGTTATACCTCGTGTTCCGCTTTCCAAAATAAGATGGAATGTTGGTTACAGTTTCTTACTGCGTACTTCTAGAAACACGGATCAAAATTTCAGATTATTGATTTGCGTCACGCGAACGGCTTTAACTATAGTCAACTTAACTCCATGAAGCGTTGCCTAATTTTCTCTTATGATTGATTTTTACTCAGGTAACACGTGACAGTCCTGTTCAGCCATGCTAAGGAAGAGCGCCGTACGAACATTCGAGAGTTGCCAAATTTCTCCTGATAAAAAATGTATCTCAGATGAAAATTATGCATTTTTTTCTTTGAAATTTTCAGATATCTTAGAGTGAATTCCGGACAAAATTGTCAGGAATTTTAAAGAAAAATATTCACCATTTCCAAAAAAAATTTCGTACATTCGTTTTTAATCGAGGGAAACATGGCAACGTCTGAAGGCTCGTATGGCATTCTTCCAAAACACGGCAGAGTTGAGGAGGAGGGGGGGATAGATTGGATATCGGAAGGTTCGATTAATACAATTAAAATTTAACAAAGCTATTTGTTTCCCGTAGAATCGATTGTTTATAGTGGATTTAAATGGACGAGAAAAAGTGCGGCACGAACTTGGAAGAATTGCCACCGATTCGCCCATCACGCGGGCGCTATATCGCGACTCTCTCCTCGAGTCGGTGCGTCTGATATAGGGTTACACGGCTGCGGGGATGTGCTCGCAAAACAGCGTCCTTTAGTCATAATTTGAGTAATGGCCGTTTCTCTTCGGCGGGACGGTCGCATCCGAGTAAGAGATCGTTTGCGAAGAAATGCGAAACGCGAGGTTCACGTCTCGTTTCTAGTTCACTTTCTGTTAGCACTTTTTTCAGTCTCCCGCATATTCTGGCAGAAGCCTCGTTGCCAGATGTTCGAGTGAAATTCTGCATATTTCAGACACTCCACACCAATGATCTACATGATGTAATCGGGTGCGACTGACGTTAATTCCAGAGATCAACGCTATTTTTTTTAATGATAGCCCAAAGATAGTTGATGAGCTGATGATAAAATGGTAGCGGAGATTGTTAAACATCGCAAACGAGATACGTGATCTGCTAGTTTCACCGCGTCAATTTCGTATTTAGGACTGGAATTTCACACCTCTTAATTGTATGATTTGTTAATTTCGTGAAATTTTGAAGAAAAACATGCTTAAATTCATACCTCGTCTAGAAGACCATCGGAAGACTCTGATTAAACTAAGCTCAACGTTAAGATGATATCCATAAACCAGTGTAAGATTTAGAGATAGTGTAAAATTCATTCATGTTGCATACGCAATAATTGAAGGCGCGCAAACTTCCCAACGTCGCACAATGGATCGAGCTTAATAAAGAGGTCGGACATGAAATTTTTGACTAAAACCGCAAATTTTCTTGTTAATTTGGTTATATTTTAAACGTTAAGGGGTGCTTTATAAAGAAAATTTCGGGAAAACCCCAATGGAACCACTTCGAGAACCTCAAAATTGTGTGTTAACGGAGTTATAGGCGTTTACTGTGCAACACCTTCGTTGTGAAACAGTTCCTCGAGTTGCCGTGGCACGTTGCGGCCGGCGAACGCAAAACGCGCATAGGCGCCTACAAACCTAACAGGGATACTTCACGCATTGCGCAATGCGTGAAGTATCCCTTTAGGTTTGTAGGCGCCGGCGCGGGCTCCGCTCTGGCATCACGCCGCCCAGTGGATAGAGTCAATTACAGAGGTCGGACATGAAATTGTCTTCTAAAACCGCAAATTTTGATGTTTACCCCGTCACATTTTGAATTTCAAGAGGTGCTTTCAGAAGAAAATTTCACGAGGAAACCAATGGAACCACTTATAGAACCTCAAAGTTTTGTATACACGGAGTTATATGCGTTTAAAGTTTCCACATTTTGTCCGACCTCTCCTATCGACTCGATCCGTCGTGCGTCGGATGGGGTGCCGTGCGTCCGAGGTTGAAAAACCGGGTGAGCTAAATCTGACGGCGCGGCGGCTATGAAACCCACATATCTGAGTAAACACGCCCCGGTTACAAGCGGCGAACGCAAATACGACCCGGGAAACGCGTGGATCCCGGATTTATTATATTCTTATGTGCTCCTCTTTTTTAATCCACCCGAGCGCCGATTCCGAGCCATTAAATCCGGCGATTTATCGAAACCTCCGGAAAAAGCAGATGAAAAGCAGGATAAATTATAGGGAGAGCGACCCGCGACGTTCCGCGCGCCGCAGATCCGAGCATGGACGTCGGACGCCTTCACTTTTTTTGCTCAAGTTCCTTTTGGACCCAAGGCGAGCCAACTTGCTGATCCACGGATGAGACACATTTCTCCAGTAAGAAACTATGTAAAAATGGACTAAATCAAACGGAACAATGCTACCGTCTCACCAAAGACATTGGGACGTATATTATGCTAAGAAACTATGTGCACAGGGTTTGCGTGCGCTATAGCTCCTTTAAGCAGAGGTATGTCCATTAGATAGGTCTTGATGGACTATCGAGATAAAGCAGCAGCATGGTCGTTCCTTAATCTGCTAATTTCCTTGGAAGGTCTGATTACGGTTTACACAGTTTTTGGAGGAGTTTTGAGGAATCCGTTATTGCAGCATCATGAACAGGAAAATGTATCCGAACCGAGCCTAAAATTCAAGTTTAACATGAATTTCCTCTACAAAAATTAAAAATTTGAAGGAAAACCGTCCATAGTTTTTAAAAACTTTGAAATCTGGGGCTCTTTATGCCAGGAAGAACCCAATCCAGGACCTTACTTGGCAACCTGTCTTCTGCCATTCTCTGAACATGACCTCAAAGTTTGCCTTTAAACAAAAATTATAACATTTATTGTCGCGAATTTTGTACTTTTTCGGTAGCAAATTATTCTAATTCCTTGCAAGAATCTAAGAAGCTCATGGGTGAGAAATAACTATCTTCTTTAATAGTCAATGTAAACTTCCTCCTCACTAAAAATGTATTACGATCTGGCCAAGAAAATGCCAGCGGAACCGCGTGTGAATAACTTCATTTTCTGATTCTTAAAAATTGTAGCAGCTGTTGAATTTGGGACCCCATACCATAGGTCTACTCATTGTGCAAAGTGGGTTTCAATGCACAAACTAACTAAACAACTTCTCGACCCTTTTGAGTACTAGGCATGATTTACTTTCGATGAGTAGCGGGAACGCTAAACAAAAAGGCAATTATGGGAAACAAAAAAAAAGCCATTCAATAACGAAGAGTTGATTGAATAGGCTGATGCGTGATCTCTTTAAGAAACTACCTCCATAATACATTTTAGGAAACAAAATAAGGTTGTATCGAGCTGAATGTAGGTTCCTGCCGAAAGGTTACACACATTCTCTCAACAATGCTTGCTTCCCACGAAAGTAATTACGAGCTATGGGAGCTTCACTCCATTCATCTTGCTGTATCGGTGTTTGTAAAGGGATGAAACCGCGATGCCGGGAAAATCAATTGAATTGGGCTTTCGCGGTGGGAATTTATTGCGCCTTCAAGAATCAAGATCGGCAGCATCTCCTTTCGTATGAAGGTAATTGAGTTTCATCATATTAAATTTCTCTTAATCTAAATTTTATCGAATCATTCTTAGAGGTTTTTGAACTTGATAATTTGGACGTATTTATGCGAAAAGGAACTATGCGCAAGTGGAAAGATGGGGTGTGCTCGTGGAAGCTGCATAAGAGACAATGTGGTCAGTGGAAATAGTTCCTTTTGAGAAAATGGAAAAGCGGGATTTGACATGAAATCAAAAGAAACTGAGCGCCAACTCGTGAGCCGTGGACATGTGACAAGAGCCTTGTGGACAGAGCTCATCAGTTAAAAACTGCCTTCCCGATCGTCGTTTCTCTTGTCGTTGCCACTGACGCCACTGGCGCTTTATATTTCCCACTCATTCTTACGCCCGAGCACTAACGAGCACACCCCATCTTTCCACTTCCAAATAGTTTCATTTAGCATAAATACGTCCATTTTGGATGATAAACCAACACATCTGGTTGACTTTTCATCTTAGATTTTAGCGTTGCATACCGTAGCTTTGAAGACCCCCCTCTCCCTGTAACGCACTTGTTTCACGGGTTCTGATCACCCCTCCCTCTCCTTGGTAGTTACGTATTTTATAAATAGCCCCTAACAAACGGAAGGGAAGAGGAATGAGAAGATAAGGATGAACAAAGAGCGGCAAAAGAAGGAGAAGGAAAATGAGAGAGTGAAGAACTTGGCGATAGGAACGTGGAGTTCTCATCTTCTCGTGCGCGACGAAATCTGCACGCAGATTTCGGAACCAGGCGCTTGTTTGCGATACTCCAGCCGGAGAGAATCGGGCCAGATGGCTTTCGAATGACGCTATATTCACCCCCTCCCCACCCCCTACCCCGTCGGCTTCACGTGAGTTGCCCCCTTCCACCGCGGGGTGGCTGTTGACGAAGATGCATACGCGAGGTTCGTCGAAGACTGCGCCTCGACTCGAATAATTGTTTTTTCATTGGGCTTAACGACGCGGGACGCTGCGCAGGGATCCCTCGATGCCGTGTGTTGCTGGAAAATCGGCCTTCCACCCCATTTTCAACCGTAGAAAATATCCACATTTTATTTGACGACTTTGCAACTTCGCGGGGATCCGTCTCAGTTTCGGCGCGCTCGCTCGAGCTCGGATGTGGCTCCGAATTTATGGCTCAACTTTCGGGGCGTTTAGCGGGCGTCCCTCCAGGTTGTTCGCCCCCCCCGACCCCGCCCCTCGAGGCGCATTCCACTTCGCCTGCCCGACACATTGTGGCGTCCTCGTCGTCACGACGTTACCCGATCGTGCGGCGAAAATCCGATCGGACGTTTCGTTGACGTTGATCGGGACGATGGACCACCGGACAAAGTGCGATTTCAAGCATAATGATGTAAGTCTTCTCTTCAAAATTGCACGATTCAAAAAACACGATTTGCACGGCAAAAATCACTGAAAGTAACTCCCATCAAGATACGAACGTGTTTCCATGCATATTACGTCACCTTCCGGCCAAAGGATCACAAGCGCTATGTGACGTTTAAAAATTTCCGCCATTTTATTTTTTTACCGAGAAATTTTTGGTAGAATCTATTTGAAAATTTCACTGAATTATATCGGTGGCTCAAAGAAAATTCAGTGAAATTTTTGGAAAGCTTCGTTGAATAATGTCTCGGTAAAAAAATAAAATGGTGGCGGAAATTTTGAAACGTCGCATGGCGTTTGTGATACTTTGGCTGGAAGGTGACGATTCCAATCCTCCCGTTTACACAGAAACCATACTCTCCTTCAGTTACCTGCATCAAATCCCAAGCGTTACCATGACCGTATTTGCAATATGAAAATATGACAGACTCAATTTCAGAGCTTTGGCTCAGCTATGGTACGTAGATAACACTTGAAAGATCGTAGAGCGGGAATAGAACACTGCTCGATTATGAAGCCTATAGCAACTGGTGTAGCGCGCGATTTGATTAACGTAAACTCTCGTTTTTCCTAAAGATCTGGAAATTCAATAAGCGCTGAATAAAAACGTTATTATCTTAGTTAGGAGATAATTTCAGTAATTCTCGTTGCACAAATAGTATTTTACATAGACGTTTGAAGAGGAGAAATCTATTAGATTACTTAAATGTTTACCATGTCTAATGGTCTATATGAAAACAAAATGTCCCTATATCCAGGATAGTCAGGAAAGTTTTTTCTGCAAAAGTTTTCGATGAAAATATCAATTCATAAGAAGGAATTGAACGCACGGATTTTAATCCTTTACAATCGAAATTTATGTTTCTTCAGCCCTGATCCCCCTCGAGGAGGCATCTAGGTAAATTGAAGCAGAACCGTTGACAAAGCTTTCACCAGAGGAGTTTCATTGCAAGCACCTGACTGAGGAATATTTAATAGTCTGCGTGAGCGCTGCTACCGGTTTCGCAGAAAATAATCAGTATTTCCTCCGTTACTCGAGCAAAATGGGGAAATATATTTGTAAATTTGTCGGAGATGCCAGCAAGCCTGAATAAAAGGCGACCCACGCTCGGACTGCAAGTATAAGATCTCAGTCGCATCAAATGCGCCGGTATAATACGATTACGTCCTGGCCTTCAGGTTTTACGTAAATGCGATCATATTTCCCGTCCTCAAAATCGCAAAAAAGAGACTTTTCTCTTCGAAATCAATGCCTATGTTTCAAACCGGGTCGGTAAAGAGATTTGGAAAAGATGAAAGGGCATGTTTGACAAGTCTCGATGCAACTCTGGGTTAGCGGTTTTCGTTGATGCTCGATCTACTGATAAAAAAAGCAAACCGACCTCCATTATATGAGCTTCAACCAATTTTTTATGGCTCATTTGCTTCTTTTCCTGATTCGTTCCGGCTTTTAATATTCATCGTCATGGTAATTCTAGACAAGCCACCCTGCGCGTAAAGTGCGCAGAATGAGACGTCGACGCGGAAACTACCAGACCACGAATCTTGTTTGGGGTGCTCAAAAATCTGCGCCCCATTTTATTTTTCTGAAGGAGAATAAATTATTATCATTCCTTGAAGTTTTCACAGAGATCCTCCACAAAAAGAAAAAAAATCGCAACAACAATTCGTTTACCGATTCTATTTAAGGATTAACATACTTCCTACATTCGAACGAAGAACGAAAAGTAAAAATTGGCATGCCACGAATTTTAAGCCCAGGAGGATCTCACGAGAATGTATGGATGAACATTTCGGCAAGCTCGTTTTTCGCAGATATGAGCTCTCTGATGACATTGAGTTTGCTGAAGAATTAATAATTAGGAAAGTTCGTGGATAAAAGCTCAATCAAACGCTCTAACTTTCCTCAAAATGAACTCGAAGGAAAGTTTCAGATGTTGAGCTTGAGCGCGCGAGAGCAGAGTATACGAAGAAACCTTGAGATACTCGTGCATTTAAGGGCAGGGTATTTCAAATCCGACTAGAACATGCGAGAACGGTCTTGGCTAGAGTGAGTGAATGGATTTTCTTAGAATTATGTGGTGTATTGGAGAAAAATAAAAGTCCTCATTTAAAAAGAAAGAAAGAAACAAATATACGTACGCTACAGATCGGAGTTTAAACTTTAAGCTCTTTGCTTCCTCAGAAAATTTTGTTGATAGATGAGCAAATAGTTGAAAAATATTGCGATATCCTTATTCTGAGAACGGATAAACATTTCGAAAAATGAATTTATGAAATAGCTCACCAAGTACAGGTTACAAGAAAGTTCATTTTCCTTCGGTAGTTCAACTTACCTGCAACAAAGAAAGACGGTAAAATTATTCAAAGAAATGGTATTCGAAAGTTTTCTTAGTCTTTCAAAATGAGCAAACGTGACACATCAACGTATGATTTGAGCAGGAGCAACTTTAAGATTTTTGTAAGGATTCAATCTAGTAGAGGTTCGTTGCTAAAACAATACTATTTTTATGAGTGCATTTGGTGGCTCTTAAAATGAATACGAAAGTGCATAATGGCAAATACATTGCGATGGACTTTTCGCATATCGACGCTAAAATTATCAGACCACGTAACTCAATTTGCGACTTTGTTTTGCAATTGGGAACCACTACTTCTGACCTCTTTTGGGAACGACGTGTGCCGTCCGTTCCCTTAGGCACACAAGAGTTTATACAGATGAGCCAGAAACTGTAGTGCCGAATAACAAAATGTAGTCCTAACGATCACGCCTTTACAATGCTGAGCAGCGAGGGAGCTTACACGTAAGTGTCGCTTCACTTGAATGTTTTTATTTAAAATTATTTATAAAAATATGGCAATGAAGTGAAGAAAATTAGTTGGGATTATTTAGTGTTTTATCATTTGAAATGACAATAATTATTCCAACAAACTTTGTAAAAACATCAAAATCATCGGTTGAAAACAGCTCACACCGCAAGTTTGAATTATCACATCTAAACACAGTGCGGCTGGCGCGAGGCTGGTGCGCACGCCGCGGAACGTGCAGTAGCGCCTTACAAGACCGCAGGATACTCCATGCGTTACGCGTAAAGCACGGTCTGCACGGTGCGACTGGTGCGAGCAACGCCTAGTGTAGCGCCTTGCAAGTCTGCAGGATACTACATGCATCATGCACTGCGCGTACACCACGGTGCGCGCTCAAATCGTTGAAAAGTCTTCTTTTCTTGGTTTTAAACACACCCCGGTGTTCACGGTTTCCGAACGGTGCACACCGCGAGCTTGCAATCCTAGCATCACAGGATTGTAGAGATTTTGAAATCCTTTATGTTTTTCGGGGAAAATATATTTTTCTCCGGCCGTTTCTGATCTTAATTGCAGGGATCTAAAAATTTGGACAAGGTTTAATTTTGTTTTGTTGATGAAAATGATAAAGACAGTTAGAATGAATAATGATATCGGGGAGAAATTTTCTTTGATTTTGTTTGAAGTCAGTTGGGCACTTATATGATTCTTTGCCCGCGCGGTTTTTACGATTGATTAAATGAAAAATATGTATCGTAATTGCAACAATTTAGAAACTCCAGTCACGTAAAATTAATTTGGGTTTCATAAAAATAAAAAAGGATGAACAAAAGTATCGGATCGAGTTTTTCGATGATTTAATCTGAGATCATTCCCAAAAATCCCCGGAAACTCTTAAGAAAAACTGAACGTATATTCTTAAAAAAAAACCTGAAATAAAATTAAACATGAGAAGTGGCGTGTAACTTTGCAATCGAAGATTAATACCCTTTTATTCTCGTGCACCCGTCTGTATTTGAATTTATTCATCTCTTTTATAACTTGAACATGGTTGTTCTACGATTTTTTACGTGTAGTTTTTTTCCAGTGGTTCGCGGCCGCGTGGAGGAGGAATTTTGATTACGCTCAAGTAATTACCTCTGTATTACAAAAATCAAGATTGGGAGGTTAGGAAAAAATTACTTTTAGCATCATTGTCCATTCCAACGACGAAGAAGCGCTTCTGTTGAGACAGCACTTGCGTATGTAAGTTCAATTGCAGTAACCCAAAATAATATTAGCTGATGAAATGGGACATAGTAGGTAAATATAAGCCAGTAAACAAAATCCGCACAACCGTTTTCAAATTAAAAATTAAATGGCACAATTAAAGTTTTCAATAGCTGATGTAGCTTGGTTCCTTTCTGCTTAACGCGGTCGAATTGTAGTTCCTCATTGAAAAATGCAATTCAATCACGATAATAAGTCTCACGGAGTAATACTGCCGAGCAAAGAAGGAACGCCGTATGAACATTTCCGAGTTGAAACATTTCCTTCCTTAAATTTTCATTTGTGAGGAAAGTTATTAGGATTTTCTTTTGAAATGTTCAAGCGCTTTAGATGAAATTAGGAACGAAATTATCTGAAAAATTGGAAGGAAAATATACGCAAGTTCACCAAAGATACCAACTCCTGAAGGTTCATACGACGTTTTTTTTTTTTTTTTTTTTTTTTTAGCACGGCATAATACACTTTCAAACCTCTTTCCTCGGTTCAATCTTGATGGTTTTGGTTCCTTTTGGTTAAATTTGGTCCATGATGCGTGGATCGGAGAGAGATTTCAATTCACCGTACTTAAATACATACCTATCGTATATGAAATTAATTAGTCAAACACCGAAGAACATTGAGCGAGCGAAGCTTTGTCACCGAGCTCGAAGACGTCCGCGATCCCACAAATACGTACTCTTGGGGTTGAAGCTCGGATTAGATAAAACCCCTCGTAAGGGCTGTTCAGGCACCACTGACTATGCAATGAAGCGGGCCCATAATAATGTGGCATATTGGCTGGATTGCAATGGCTTCGCTCTTGTGACTTGGCACGCGATTTAATCAGTGCCAAGCACACATCATACGAACCACGGCTCCAGGAGAAGGCGGCTGCTCCATTATGAAACCTCACAGCATTCGATGCAACGCTGCCAATCTCTATTCCAAATATTTCCGTTTATTCTTATGCGATACAATATTCTCTACTTCGATTTAAGGCGATTCGACGCTCGCAATTTTTTGTGACAGAGCGACGTGCGATAAATCGCATCAATTCATTCTATAATTTCAGCTACTTGTCATTTTTTTCGAATTTTGATATCGCACTTCTGTCGTCACGAGACTAAACAATTCGTGGTTTTGTTCACTGCAACCACCCGCTCCCACCAGTAGGACTCCTCCATATCCTTGTTGTCTTCTTTGTCTATCGCTTTGTCTCCTGATTTCAACAATCAGCCCGCTGACTGACTTACACCAACATCGATCAAATAGGCCTGGATACACGCTCAAATTTCCATCAATTTCCGATCAAATGGTAACTGTTGCGCACCATCTACCATCAAATTTTTGCGGCCTGCAATCATTTGAACGCCACTTTTGTCATCATTTGGATCGGAAATTGACGGAAATTTGAGCGTGTATTCAGGCATAATCACAATCCCTCCGTCATCGGTTATTTTGGGTCTTAAAAAATTAGGTCGTTGATGCTTTTCTATTAAAAAATCCGTCGTACCGGGTCCAGATTTTGATTTTCTCTCCTTTCTCCCCCTTTATGGTCACCCAAGAGCCGAAGTTCGGTCCTTGAAAACTGAAGCAAGCATGGGAAGATCAGACGCCCATGCACTTCCCCTAGATTCAATGCGTATTCTTATTTCCTTTTTGGACGCAACGAGTATATTCTTCGGTACAACTAGAAACTACCAAAAAATTGTTTACTCGTGGCAATGAACCCGATATTTCTGGACGACTTGGTTGCGAGATTCGCCAACAGAGCGCGCGAGAGGTGAAGACCCGATGCGAAGAACCCTCTGCGGGACCTTTCCCGGGCGGGAGCCTCGGTTACTTCCTGTTTCCAAGGTCCACCATTTGTCATCGGGAACCCCATTCAAAGGGTAATGAGGTTGGAAACTACACTTAGCGCGCTCCGACTTTCCCGGAAGATGTCACTGTTAATATGTTAATACAAAATGAACGCTCTTCCCCTATCAGGAACGCGAGGGTATTCTTGTTACGTTCCGAGGCCTCTTTTGGAGTTTAATACACTCGCCAGGAGTTAATAGACTCCCGGAGAATTTTACCTCATACATCGTCGACCTCCGGCCGAAGTATCACAAGCGCCATGCGACGTTTGGAAATTTCCGTCGCCAATTTATTTTTTTCAAAAATAAATTGTTGATTAGATCTTTTCGAAAAGTTCACTGAATTTCACTGAAAAAAAAATCTCGGTGTATTTACTAAGAAAAGGGTAAAATTACCAAGAATCCAGGGTTCTATTTGATCCCAGTTATTTCTTGGTAAAATTACCATTTATGTAATTGGTAATTTTACCGAGAAATCTCGCTAAAATTATTGAACTTTCTCGGTAATTTTACTGGACCTTGGTAAAAAAAGCCAATATTTTTTTATCGACTGCGGTAGAATTACCGAGATAAAATGGCAAAGTTACCGGGAATTGATTACCATTGAAAGTGGTATTCTTACCTGAAAATAACGGTAAAAATACCGGTTTTCAGGTAAGCTTACCAGTCTGTCTTGATAAAATTACCAATAATTGGTAAAAAAAGTGAGATGGTAAAGGTACCAACGGACCTTGGTAAAAACGCCGTGAATTTTTTTTTCAGTGTTTACCGGCAGCACAAAGAAAATTCGGTGAAATTTTCGGACAGCTTCATTAAACGATATAAAATGGCGATGGACATTTTTAAACGTCGCACAGCGCTTGTGATACTTTGGTCGGAGGGTGACGACAAGAACGGGTTTTAACATTAAAAAAAAAAAAGTCTGAGATCTGATTATCGAGATCATTATTTTTGTACGTAACAATAAAGAGACTTTTATTGTGACGAGAAAACTATCGTTGTCACACAGACAATCACGGCGCAAAAAGTCGTTTCCTTAACGCGAGACGTTTCTCCCGCAACGCAACGAAAATCCATCACGGAAACGCTTTTCCTATAGATCCATCGAATACATTTTTTGAATGCAGCACAAACTGGGAGGAAATAAAATAATAAGTTGAAAAAACTTTAATTGAGACATTAAAGTGAGAAAAATATTCCTGTCATAAATATGTATGTGCCGCAAAATGAATTTTTGTTGAGTCACCTGGAGATCTCCTCACAGCGATAGGACGTCTCTTTGAAATGACAGCTGAAATGACAGCAATATTGTTTGAAACAAAGAAATTCCCTATTGTTTCAATGAGAAATCCCTCTAGCAGCATGTTCATCAGGCATTCCTATTGATCCAAAAGGGAATTTTTCTTGACGTATGGAGTGAAAACACTCATAGCCCTATTTTTCGGTTTATTTTTGGACGGGGATAGGTTGTAAAAATTGATGAAAATCCCCGCTAAGCAGATACGGTCAGAAATTGTTTCCATTTTTAAATCAGTAAAAGCAGATCCGAGGTATAATATCAACAGATACGCAATAACAAATTGAATTAATAAGTAGTCCAGTTCGTCGGGAGGGATTTTTCAAACACCCTTTGAAGCGATTAAATACCCTGTAAAGGAAGCGGAATCAGTTGCGTGATTGAAAATGCCGACGGTGTTGCGGAGGGATGAGCTTCCTTGAAACTACATTCCGATCTGAGATTCTGCTTGGATAAATTTTCAATTTAGTTGCATCGTTTCGACGGGGATTATTCAATCCGTTCCCCTTTGAGGAGCAGAGTAATCAATTTGTCGAAGCCCCGCAAAACTCAGAGCCGCGCGCCGGTTTACTTTTCGCCGGATCTTAATTGTTCAGAATAATCGTCGGGCTCCAAAACTGAGCCCTTCGTTGCAGAAACGGCCCAAGCGCCTCGACTTACAGAACCCTTGAAATCGTCATGGATAAGGGAAACCGCGACTCGGACGGATCTGCCGCTTGGGGTTATGTAGAATTCAAAGGTTCAATCGCGTTCCTCCCGCGCCGCACAGTGGATCGAGTCAATTGGAGAGGTCGGACAAAATTTGGTAATGGAGATGTTGCATGTGTGAGGGATTTGTGATTTGACAATTGATTCTTATGTAAAAGTTTGCGAGAAACACGATGGTGCCACTGGTTTTCTCTGAAATCAATTTCAGAGCTCAAAAAAAGTTCTCAAAGTGAGGCCAAAATGGAGGGAATATCCCACGCTATCCTGAGAGTCCACCTCTACATCAAGGAAAACTATCTCCATGCGAAGATAGAAAGCAAATACATTGACAGGGCTGCCACTTTATTTGGGGACTCTAACATTGAAAACACGACAACCCTAACAATGTATTTGCTCCCTATCTTTGCATGGAGAGTTTGTTTTGATGTAGAGGTGGACTCCCAGGATAGCGTGGGATATCCCCTCCATTTTGGCCTCAAGTTGTGAACTTTTTTTGAGTTTGGGAGATGATTTCAGAGGAAACCATAGCTATCCATAGCCATAGCCATCGATAACGAGGAATTTGATCGATAACTCCCTATCTTCACAATGTTACGTATCGATGAAGGTTATTCGATAACGATCTATAACGATGAGTTTGATTGATAATTTCCTATTTTCACAATGATCGAAGTTAGTCGATAATGATTCAACAATCGACTTGCAGATCCGAACCGTCATTCCCGCGCTGCGTTTTCCGGGCTGGCAACGAGGCGAAGAGCGGAGCCGATGGAATAATTGCAGGAATTCGATGATGATAGCCAACCACGGCGCTTCCCTCCTAACATCAATCGATAATATTTCATAGCTGTAACACAGTGGGCGGGGGAAGGGAGAGGACAGTCGTGCGGAGGAGGGTAACCCGGTTTACCGTCCGGAGCAGTGTTGCCATTTTTCCAGTAAAATCAGAGACTGGGCAATTTATAGATAATTTTTCGAGTGAACCGCTGGATAGGGTTAGAAAAAGGCAGTTGGCGTAGTCAAGAAATTGCGTTTTGACATTTTAGGCTTATACACTGTAGCAAAGAATAATAAGATTTATCACAACGCCTAATTTCTCTTCTTAAAAGAGAGTACCATTCAAATCAGTATAGAGAGAAGCAGTCGTTCAAGAGAAAAGTGCTTGCCCTCTGATCTCTTCTTGCCACACGCTCAACTAAGTCGTGGGTAAAAATTTTGTCTCATGGTTAAATTCAGAAATCATTGTTTCTTGCTGAGAAATTAAAAAAAAAATATTCTCTTTTTCCTTGTAAAATTGGCAACGATTGATGCACGGGTAATGGAACGCTATTTCCACCCCCACCCCTCTAACAGGACTACAACTAGAGGTGCGACCGCATCCAACAAAATCTACACAAAAAATGAACAATGATCTCCCGATTTCATTGTATTTTTCCAGGAATTCGTTGAAAAACATGAAATATAGATGACCAACCGAGTTATTTTCTCTGAAAAACAAACTGAATTACGTCCTCCCAACTTATGAATGGGTTAAAAGATGGACGATTCGAAACCACGCGAATTAGTATTAACAGAGGTTGATGCAGTTTGTTGTGGTCAGAAAAACTGAAACTGAATCGATGTCACAAAAATTTTGGGATTCTTTTCATTCTTTGTCAACTGTGCCTAAAAAAGTAGCTGCTGAGGTTACCGATATTTTTAATATGTTTCATCCAGAGGCAATACATTTTAGAAACCCTTTGGTAATTCAAATAGTGTAATCGGTTGAGGCAAAAGTTAAGTTCGAAGTTCAACGCTATTTTTCGCCGAATTGTTCAGCGCAACTTTGTTGAGGAAATAATCAAGTAATTTGCTTATTTTTTCGTGCTTTTTGAATCGATGGGAACAAACGTGGTTTCGATCTAACCGCGATATGTCCAGTACCAAGATATTACGAATTTTCAACGATTCAAGCACTGCAGTGAACGCGCAATGTGTGAAGTATTCCTACACTCTTGTAGGCGCCAATTTGCTTTTCGTCCCGACCAGCGACCGCGCTGTGATAGGCGCAATGCGTGAAGTATTCCTGCACTCTCGTAGGCGCTAATGTATGTCTGACATTAGCGAATAGCCGATTCTGGTAAACTTTTGATATGTTGTTTTGGTGGCCTATTGAATCATATTTCCAGAAAGGAACCTTCCACTTATTGCTTTACACTCATACGAAGAGATTTCTAACGAGTTTTCATACATATTTTTGGTTCTAAGAGGCTTTTTAATCACTTCCATGAAATTGTCCAACTTTCAAAGATTCGCGTAATGATGCACACTTTTTATACGAAAACCCTAAACTCTTATTATTCTAAACGCAGTTATTTATGATCTACTAATTTTTCAACCAATTTTTCACACCTTTACTGATGGTCCATTCCGCGGGTGCGAAAAGTTGTGATCCTTACCGAATAGCTCGCAATGTTCCACTATTCTACGCTTATACATTGTTTAACTACTAATTTGGAGCAAATTGTGCAAAGAGATAATTGGCTCACTCTAAAAACAACACATGTGCCAAATTTGGCATACACACAGTAAAAACTGTTACTTAATTTTTGAACAAATTTAAATGTGATTTGAACTAATTTAAATGTTAAAATATTACACACATGTGACATCCGTTGTCAAAAGTAGATGGGTGCTTTTATGGATGAGTCAAAAAAAGTAGTTCCTTGATTCAAAATTAAGTTCAAATGCTCGATTCATTTTTCAAATCCCATGAATGGTCCATTCAGAGTGCACGGAATATTGGCAAACCAGCAGAAGTCTTTGCCAAAAGCATTAGCTTGCCGGAACGCGGCTAAAGGAGCTCACTTCTGGCCTGGAGCCAGGATCATGTGCCGACCACTTGTGGGAGCGAATCAACAGGCAAGAGGCTTCGGTGGGCACTCTCCCCCTGATATCAGTCTCCGCAGGATTTTAAATGAGCTCCGATGCCTACACCAAGCACCTATGCAACCCGCATTGCAGGGGGTAACGACTGTCACGAGACCCGCTCGCACGATTGCGCCCCCTCCATTCGCCCTCGATTGTCTCTTGTACTTGTTGAGCCTCTTTTTTTAAACTCGGCCTCCATACTCCCGTGCTAAGGAGGAACGCCGTATGAATAGGGTGTCTATCAAAACAATCCGACCGAGAATCAGTACTTTTACAGTACTTTTCGGTACATTTCCGAGAAATTCGGTACCTCCGCAACGGAAAAATTCAGTACTTTTTCAGTGCCTTCATTTGACGAAATTCTAATAATTTCAAAAATTTGAATTTCTCGCTCAAATTGTGACAAAAATTATAAAAAAATTCCGGACCTTCTTGCGGAATTTCCGCACTTTTTCAGTACTTCTGGACCGCCCTTAAAAATCAGAACTATTTCCGGACTTTCTGGAAATTTCGGACTTGTAAACACCCTGATGAACTTTCAGGCCTTGCCAAATTCCTTTCAATAAATCGTTTATTTTTGAGGAAAGTTATTACTATTTTTCCTTGAAATTTTCCGGAACCTCAGGTGAACATGCGAACAAAATTATCTGAAAAATTTGATAATTTTTTTTAAAAGTTTACCAAGAAATTAGTTTTTTTTATCAAAGGTAATTGGGCAACGCCTGAAGGATCATGCGGCGTTCTTCCTTAGCACAACAGCATAAGTCTACCGCAGACATCTCGCATGAGCTGGGCAAACGTTTCTACGAACATAGCATTTGTTTTTTCCCTGACGATTCGGATCGTTTTTCCATTACGGATAACATTCGTAATATATTTGAATGCCTTTGGCTGGCTAAGCTGCATAGAACATGGTAATTGATTTAAAAAAATCGAGCTTCATCCAAAAAAAAATTAAACAAGTAATATTTCAAACTGTATGGAGATGAGAAATAATAAAAAACTTACAAGAAACAAAGAAAACGTTTCGAGCGCCAAGTAACTACAGTCCTCTTCAGTGCAACAAGTGGAAACATTTTACAAACTTTTTATTTTTTATATTTTTTTTCTTATTTTGTAAAATGTTTCTTTTTTTATTTTTGGCCTGTAGCTTGATTCTTGTAAATCAATTACCATATTCTTAATATATTGAATAGAAAAAATTGGTATTACATTGAACTTGATGCTAGTGCAAGTCCATTCCCGTACAAAATTGATATTACAACAGTTCAAAACTCGTTGCATTATTAACAAAAAGCCATCATTTCTGAGAAGAGAGGGGTTCAGTTTCACGAAATTCCTTCAGGGTTTGCAACGCCTATACCATTCAATTTCTCATGTTTGAGAAAAATGACGCTACCACATCCAAAATATTCGATCGACGCAAAGACAATATATTTAAGAGACCCTGTACTGACCTCAACTAGTGAAAGTTACTTCCAGAAGTCAACGCTCGGATTTTCTTTATGGTGAATGACTACCACGGAGTTGAGCAACCGGTTTGCCAATCTTAACCGAGTTTGTGCAACTCGCTTAGCAAAAAGCTCACCTCGACACTAATCAGTCATCATTGGGCAAATTTTATTTGATTCTGTGCTCAACGAGTTGTTCGTGCGTTATCATGAGACTTAAAGCAGCGTTGACCTCGGAGCTAAGCTTTTGAATTCTCCAATCACATTGCTTAGAATCTTGGTGCAAAGTCTTTAAATTAAATAGTCCCTGAGAATCATCCGCTACGGAAAATCGATTGAAGATGGAAAAAATCTGGCGTCGACATGACATCGATGGGCGCGGTAGCCTTTCCGCTGATTGGTGAACGATGCAGGCAACTCCATATTTTAACAAAGGATTTGATACGGAGGGTATTGAAGCATAACCTAATATCGACAGCCAAACTTCTGAGTCGGTTGCCAGGGCAACCGATACACACAACTCACGATTCGCTTTATTAGGCACACAATAATTCTCACCTCAGCATCTCTTCTCCCCTCCCCCCCCCCTTCGACGATATTTCCACCCCCAAACCCACCCGTCTTCGTGAGTTCCGTCCCTTGTTTGCTGTAAATTCGATGCCACGGTTGTCGATTCGCCGTGCTAAAAAAGAACGGCGTAAGAGCCTTTCAACGTTGCCAATTCGTTTATTTAAAAAAACAGATTTTCAAGGAATTTTGACATGATCCTTCCTTCCAATTTTTTAGACGCTTTCATCTGCAATGCGAGTCAAAATAACTAAACATTTTGAGGAGAGATATGCATACCTATCCTCAAAAATAAATATTCCGCAGATGGAATTTTGGCAACGTTTGGATCTTCACACGACCTTTTTCCTTCCTACGGTGGAGTAGGACTTGGATGGTGTTAATTTGGCAACGGTGCTGTAGGCTGCATTTAACTGGAATCCGCTTTATTTCCACTGCGTCTGCAAACAGGGCGACCTTTGTGCCAGAAGTAGAGCTGGGGGATCCTGAATGCTTCGGTTGGCACTACGAGCGAGTGAGGCATGCATTATCGGCGTTCGATGTAAAATAAGTTTTGTGTCGTAATAAGATGGGCTTTGAGACCTACGCGTCGAGAATTGAAGAGAATTACATGAGAATTGTACAGTTGTAAAATGCAGACTAGGACATGAGGATAGAGATGAGTGCACTTCATTGAGTTCGGCAATTCTGCCGTACCTGCATTCGACCATTTTCAAAATGCCTATTTGTGTAATGAAGTTGAGTTAAAATTAGGCGGAGTTCGGGGCGATTCTGGCGTGTTTCTGGACAAAATAAAATGACGTGCGATTTCCGAGTCACGTGAATGATAAGGCACAAAAAAGATCCACGATCTGAAACGATGCAACTTATCGCGCCTTCAATTCACAAGATACTCCACGCACATCGTGGAGTTGGTTTAGTTGCTTAACCCAAGCAAACCCAACTTGACTCTGCTATTATTTGAGTTAGACGCCGGGAAAACGGGGTTTTGCACCTAGAAATGATGAGATTCGGATAAAAAAAAGGCGCCTAAAATTTTTTTAGATCTCTTTTAGTGCGTTGTTGCTCAATGAAAAATGTCTTGTTTAGTAAAAATCTCTGTTGTACTTTAAAGTCTGACCAAACCTACATACCTACATATCTAACTATAATATCTACAAGTATTCTCTTTAAAAGGGCCTTGCTTTTCTACATTAGAATTTGAGTTGAATTACACCTAAAAAGGCTAAGTCTTAAGTAATTTTAGTCAAGAAGGCCTTGCACAAGGAGGGATACATTGAAATAGCCTTTACTGTGATCTTGAGCGGTTAGAACGGTTTTTCCTCTACATTTCTTCATTTTTGACCGTATTACTAAATGTGTTTGTTGCACGCAAGAGATACAGCCAAATTAGTTTACTCTTTACGGGTAAAATCACACGAAAATCATGTTGGGCACGTTAAAAAAGTATGAGATCCATACCTTAGCTCTACAGCCAAATGAATGTACTCTTTACGGGTGAAATCACACGAAAATCATGTTGGGCACGTTTAAAAAGTCTGAGATCCATTCCTTAGCTCGTAACCTGCTTAGTATGTTACACACTTTTTCAAAATGCCCGTGTCTGCGGGGAGATTTTTTTAGTCATCGCCGACCAGTTTTACAGGCAGAGGAGTAACAAAAATTAACGTGAGTAAAAAAACGATTTCACTAACTTTATCTATTGTATGATTTCAATCATTTTAACTAAACTACAATGATCAATTATTTAAACACGGTTCTGTGATCATCGCAGCTACACAAATGCATTGAGATACACTTGTGTTCACACAAATATTCAAAAGTTAGTCAATTTTGACTAAATTTCACCATAAATGGAGGAGGGCCATTTGGGCCATGGAGTAAGGCCCAACTTAGTTTAATAACACTTCACTGATTGGACGTATTTCTGTCGAACGGAACTATGTGCATTAGAACATGAGCCCTAAGAATTTTAAGACCATATACATAAAAGGGCCCACTTTATAGTGCACGTAGTTCCGTTTGGAAGAATTACGTCCGATTATGTGACACAACTTCAAAACTTAGCCAGACTCTCGGAAAAATGGACCAAAAGAGTAAAATTTGCCATTCAAAGACTTTTTCTAGGCAATTTCGTACAGGGTGCCAAATAGCTTAGCGCCAACAAAGTGCAAAAGCACTCTATCAAAGCATAAAATACGTTACAACGTTATCGAAACGTTAACGAAAACGTTACTGGTTTGGTACAGGGGAACAAAATGTGGCTAGTTTTGCTTCAACAGTGAGGCCAAAAGAGTGGTCAATGACGTTGCAGAGTGGATGGATTATACAACGAAGGATTATCCAAGCCTGGACCAATCCACAGCAGCGCCCCCTGGCCGGGTTTTATGACAACATAATTTGACAATATCAATCTGTCATGATCGATAACGCAGCGCCAGGATCACGAGTGCAATTTATTGTCATGGCTCAAGATACACCGGCGTTGTCACTTGTTTACCTACAGCCACATTAGTTTGGTAACCGGACATCATTGCTGTGATCATGATAAATGAAGGAACGATCAAGCGTATATGTCTGATATGGCTATTTTTCTTCGGGAAACGTAGCTTGCGTATATATCATATACAATTCAAATTAAAAAGCTTAAAGGGTCATATTATATTTGCAGAAAAACATAACAAAACAAGCAGTGAACTCCAACACAATGTGTTGATAAGGCGCGTCATTAACTCGCACATATCAACCCCTTTAGTTTTCATTTACAGAGATTTCAAAATAGGCAAACAGCATAAAAAGAGAATTCACGATCCAACACTGCGAGGTCAAAGACGCACCTTGACGAGACCGTGTATTGTGAAAGTAGAAAGCTATTCGATCGAATTTAAGTTTTTTGATCTGCCTCAAGCAAAATCTTATCAGATTCTTGAAGAAAAGTGCTACGGAATAATTTAAGCGAAGAAAGGAAAAATTCTGTCGAACTCCTAGAAGATAAAGTCGATTTAAAGGTATTTTGGGGCTAAAATACCCAAATCACCGGTAGTAAAAATCCCGTTATATTATTGAAAAGAAATTGACTCGATATAAATGCAATTGCATTAAATACGTCTTGATTTTGTTATTTTAAACGTCTTTCCATGCAAAGAAGTTCAACCATGTCGTTGCTTTATTCATTCATGAATTGAAAGTAAGCAATCTACATCCCGAAAATCTACTGATTTGCCGTAAAAAATTGCAGAAACTTGATATACCAGGTCGATGCACCCACTCGTTGAATTTACCAACCAATTTTGTGAGTGCA
>NW_017547184.1:5352423-5416098 GCF_001854935.1 Bemisia tabaci | reverse complement strand
TGCCCCCCCCCCCTCTTCCACCCTTGTAACGCATCGTAACGCTGGTTCAAACCTCCCTCCCCTCCGAAGTGCGTTACGTAATACCTGAACGGCCCCTTCCTGCGCTCAGAATCTGGATTTCTTTTCCGTGAAGAACCTTTTTTTCCCTCCTTAAAGTAGCCCACAAGGACTAATCCTGCGCTTTAGTCCCGTCCATCATCCGTCCCTACTGACCAGTCCCAGGCAACCATTATTTGAGACCATCAAACTCGGGTCGCCTGGCCGGGAATCGAACCCGGGACCTCCAGATCATAGAGCTAGCGCTACAATCACCACACCATAGGAGGCCGATATGGAGTTGTTCACAACAGTTGACAATCATGGAGTTGACGACACGAGCGGGTTCATGAAGCACATTTCCCGACATGAAAAACTGCTTAAAGAAAAAGAAAAGGGAGGCGGAGGTGAGGTTGAAATGCGACGTGGATTTTGGTGAGTTCGGAGTGACGAGGAGACAAAATTCCGGGAAGCGGGTCCCGGAGCGTGAGGTGGTGAGGCGTCTGAGTCAAACGACTTCATTAAAAAGATTATTCCGATACAATGACGCGGGAATGTCGCGTCGACCGCGGCGCATAATCGAATTGATGGAGCGGCGGGGAGGCGCGCATGTTTCCCGCCAAATGCGAGCTAAATACGACGCCGCCATTCGCGGAGGGAAATGGATTCGCCGCGATAATAATGCGGGCGGGAAAGACGAATTGAAAATAAAATCAGGTTATGCACCGAGAGAGCCAGTCGAGATCCCGTCCCCGACGTTGCCATATTCATCGTCCACGCGGATTTTACTGCCGTGCTAAGGAGGAACGCCGTATGAGCCTTCAGGCGTTGTCAAATTCCCTTTCATAAAAAGAAAATTTTCTGGTAAACTTATGGATATTTCCCTACCAATTTTTCAGATAATTTTGTTCGCAGTGTCACCAAATGATTCTGAAAATTTAAAGGAAAAATATTCACAACTTTCCTCAAAAATAAACATGTTAACGAAGTAAGTTTGGCAACTCTCGAATGTTCACAAGGCGTTTTTCCTTAGCACGGCGGTTTACTCCTGCGATTCGCACGCTAAAATATCACGTAAGGCAACGGTAGAGCTTATTCGACTGTTTTTTTGGTTCATCGTTTTCTTTTATCTTGCAAGCGAGATGGCTTTTTTTGCCGTACGCGCGGAAAAATAACAGTTAATGAGAAAAAAATCGTTTTGCTCCGTCTTTAAACTTAATTTTTTAAATCCAAAAACATTCTGGAACACCATGTGGACCGATTATTGAAACTGACAGACAAAGCTATTGACAAAGAAGACAAAGAGGAATGGAGGGATCTTATTGGTGGAGAAGGGTGGTTGCAATGAACAGACTAACTATAACGCCAACCCACGAGAGACCCTACTGGCAGTTCATTACTTTCCCCCTTAGTCTACAGGAACCACTCATTTCATCCAATAGGATCGCTCCATACTCCGTATGTCTTCTTTGTCTATAAATTTCAATAATCAGCCCATCTGGAAGGAAACAACGGGAGCGTCCCATGGAGGAATGACGGCAGGGCGTCGACGAGGGAATCTTACGTTGTGAGCTGCCTGATGGCCTTTGGAAAAAAAGGCACGTGTTAAGTGTGGCGTTTGGGGGTTTCAGATCGCCAGTGTGCACTGTAAGAGCGACGTTATGGACAGCATTTTGCAATGCAGAACTGCCACTTCCGGCTCATTTCAAAAGGAGCGTATGCACCATTAACCCAATCAAAAATATTAATTTGCTGTTCCCGTATTGGAGATGAGATCGACTTAATTTTGATTCGACGAGGAAAAACACTGAAAAATGTCCCGATCTGCACCATACCGAATGATGATCCAACACCATTTCTCCCTCTTGTTTTGACTCTACAATTAGATCAGATTGGGTATATTTCGACTATTTTAACTGTATTTTACTCTAAATGACCTTAAAAAGACTCTAACTGACTCTGAAAAGACTAGAAATAACTTAAATTGCTTCTGAGTTGGACTCTTATTTGACTTGCTCTGCGGGTCAACTGGCTTATCTTTGAACGATATATTGGTATTTATCAACGGTGTACTTGTGCATGCGCGTGTTTGTGTACATGTTAAAGATTCCCAGTAGAAGATAATTAACCCGAAAATTCTTGAGTTCCCATTTTAAATCCATACGCTAACCAATGAATCGTCTGGGTGGACAGTTCTATCAGTTGTGCTCTTCGGACTAAGCCCTCCAATAAGCTCCAAAAATTAGAAGTTCAGATGGAGATACAATAAACTGAAAACATGTTCTCATACGCTACAAAAACTTTAATATTTATGATTTTTCACAGAAGCCAAAACACGGAGTTGAAATTGTACTCACTGTTTTGCAGATACAATCGTTGAAAATGTGGCTTCTGAAAATAGAGATGAACATTCAAAATTCCTTACCTGTAACAAGAAAATAAACACATCGATATAGTGAGAGCAGCAGTTGGGCGCATCTTACATCTTAGGAGAAATCACCTCAATTGAACCGATTCCAAATCACGCAAGCGCCAATCTCTATGTTGGTGTTAGACGGGTTACTTTTTCTTTGTTTTCTCTATAGCATAATCAATCCTGTCTAATTTCAAAATAGTCTTCTGAAAGAACATACATTTTTTGGAATTTGGAGATTGTCAACAAACCTAATGAACAGTTTTTCTTGTTTTTTGCGCATTCGCAATTTTGATGATTACGTGACTTGGAAGATAATCGGTTCAATTTCGAAAATACTTCCAGTTTTACGTAACAAGGCGGAGATATGGTGCTGGGTCCACACCATTTCCCGGATAAAACAAAGTTCCAAAGATTATAATTAGAGTCAAAAATAAATTGTTTAAATCTAATGAGTACCAGTACAAAACTGAGGGGAAAGAGACCTTGTTACATACAGTATCCGGGCCACTTCTTGGTGTTTTTTTCTCATTTCTAGTTTTACTGAAGACGACTTTCACTATTCAAAATTTTGGCGCTTACGTGCTTTGGAAAAATAATCGGTTGAATTTCGAAAATACTTCCAGTTTTACTGAAGACGACTCCTATTTGGCAACGAGGATGGGATCCTGGCCTGAGGCGTGCGAGGCTTTCATCTGGTGGCCGCCCTCGCCGCCCTGTTTTCCGAGGAAATCCCGCAATCATCGGCCCCCGATCCCCGATCCGATCGCAGCGCGGGAACGGATTAATACCAGCTGACATCCTGGTCAACATTTCAGACTACAGCCCCTTCTTCCCGAACACCCCCTTCATCCCCCAACTCCACCCCTCCCGCGGCTCTCGCTCGAGGTAAATCTCGCACAATTCGGGCTCCAAAGCTCGATTAAATAACTTCCGCGGGGGATCAGTCGTAAATTTGCAAGACTCCTTTTAGAAACAAATAAACGGAGAATACGGATTCGATCGATATGAATCGATCAACACCGATTCGATCGACAATTGTGTATCGATCGGAAAATCCGTGAGTCGATCGACGAATGCGTGAATCTATCGACAAAATAGTGAATCGATCGACAAAAGCCGTGAGTTGATCGAATTTTGTCGATCGATTCACGCTTTCATTTTTCGATTGATTCATGTCGATTGATTCCATACTCTCCAAAATAGAAATTCATAAAATACGTCCTGCCCTGTATGGTTATGGGGAAAAAAGGGCCTGAACCTGAACCTGCGTTACAAAAGAGAGGGGACGCTCGAGGGGGGCGTTAAACGTGACGCCGATATTTCGAAAATCAAAGCTGACGAATCTTAATTTAAATCGAGATGAGTCTTCTTCGACATCCGTCATCACAACGAGGCAATTCTGCGCGGCAGTTTCTTGAGCCCAAAATGAGGCACGGCTTGAGTACCCCGTTTTCCTCTGATCTCGTTTTATTTTCGATTAAATACTTTTTGGGGTTTAATTAGCCGGTCCGTGGCGGGCACCCGGATTTAAAAGCCGCTTACTCCGATTCGCCAATACCCACGGGATCTCCGATATGACAGAATAGAATATTTCTCAAAGAGAACACGTCCATTTTCCAGATGAGGCGGAACACTCATGAACACTCATGATGAACACTCATTATATTATTATTCTCCTTTGATAAATTGATACATATTTTTTTTCCATCAATTTTAATGAGAATAATCAATGCAGAGTGTGCAAAAATTTCAAAATCATGAGTTAAAAAACGCTGACTACGCGAGTATGAATATTAAAGCCTAAGCTGGCGTGCTGCCGGTGCGAGAGGCTCACTGGCGCCTACAAACCTAAGTGGATACTTCACGCATTGCACAATGCTTGAAGTATTCACTTAGGTTTGTAGGCGCCAATGCGCGTTAGCGCTGGCCTCCCGGCCGCCGCTCCGTGCGGCGGCGCCTGAAGCAACTATTTCACAATAGAGGTGTTGCACAGTATTATACGAAATTGAACGTTTTAAGAATGACAGGCATCCTTTAAAAATACCGATCTTTCCTCGCAAAATAAATCAAGATACTTATCGTACACTGGAAAAATCTAAGAGCCATTAACTGAGGCAAATGTAGAGGTTTATCCGGTTCAGGTATAACAAGGTCGGAAAATCTTGAAAGATAATTAAGTCCTGTTACACCAAAGAGGTGTAGAGAGTTTTAGTGAATTTTGTCTCATTGAATTGACGCTCCCCCATTTTTACCAAAACTCTCAACTATATATTATTCTCCGTTGGACCAAGCAGACAAAACAAAAGAACAAGCAAACCCTCGTTCTTCCAAGACATTTTACATGTTCATCCAAAAACGCCGTGAGCAATTGTCGTTTGCATTTACATGTGGGCCAATTAACTTTGGGTCTCAACTGGCACGTGGACCAAAACTCCCGTGCCGAAAAAACGCGTGGACGTAAATTACTAGAAAAATAGGTGCGCGGACAAAAAATAGTTGACGAAATGTCCTATAACCATCCTTCAATTTCAAAAAAGCAAAGTTGCATCAAACATTTTTTTCCCCAACGGAATTTTTAGACTGTGATATCCGTCCAAAATTTAGCTAATTTCTCCCTCTAATCAGAAGAAAAGACGGTGAAATTTTTGGTTAGAGGTGCTCAACAGTTTTCAATTAAAATGCGAATTACGAGTGGAAATAATATACTAACGTGAAGATTAATTGCGCTCTTTTGATTAGAAAACGAGTATTAATTTCTATCACTTTGGATCATTTTTATGAAACTTGATGGCATAAAGTTTAATTATAATACAGCAATCTCGGTCCATGAATTTACTGATTTAGTGACTTTGTCATTCGACGATTCCTCCCAGAATAATTGAACTGTTTTGATGTCGATCGTTTTGTTGCGCTCTTACAGAGTAGTGTCATTTAACGACGTGCAATATATGGAAGGACGTAAAAGCTGAATCAGTCTATGTGTTAGATAAGAGACTTTTTTCCCGAAAAGTCAAAAGGCATTTTTCTTGCCCATGCTATTCTCTTCCTTAATACGAAAGTCTGAGGACTCGTAGGTCGATATAGTCTGTCCAGAATGACCAAGTAACAATGATTATATTTTAAAGATTTTTCTTGATGTATTAATTGCTTATCAAAGAATAATTATTACATTAACCTCTTGCTAGGTTAAGCATGGGAATGTTTTCAAGAAAAAGCGCTTGGCGACTATTTTAGGCCATTTACACAGAGCTAAAATAACAGCCCTCCTTCATTTTTTTTTCCTTTCGACTTGACGAATCAGAGAGAGAAATGTTTTCCATCGTCACTTAAAGTTTCTTTCTCCTCAACGCTACTTTAAAATAACCGCTCTTTCTGCAAGTTTAGCGCTGTTCTGCAGTTTTCTCTTTATTCCTCACGGTCCTTGTTTATTTCTGTTCTTGTCATTATTTACACACGACGTTATTCATGCTTTCATTTGATAAGTCACGAGTCCTCGGCACCTCAAAACAGATTTATCGCTCTCCTTGGCATTGTTGCCAACTTTGGTGGTAAAATTTCATATAACGTGGAGCAGAAAGATTTTTTCTCCATGCTTAATAATCATACTTATTACAACTACATTCTTTGCTGATTTTCACGCCAGGTAGAGTCACAATTGTACAAGCCACAAATATGGTTGGTTCACCCATTTTGCTGGCTGAAGTAAACCATACCTGTGGCTGGTACAACTACACTACTTCTGACTGGTGCCAAAATCAGAGCTGGAATTAGCATCGTTTTCCCGTGAAGAGGAACAGGAAAAAAGGATGAAATTAATTTTAAACAATTTTAATCAAGGAAAAAAGCACAAGGTTGTTGGATGATAAGGACAATTCCGAATAATTGTGGTGGTACCCCAATTAATTATGGTAGCACCCCAATAAATTAAGTAACTAACCCAAATGTTGCGGTACCACCGTAAATTGAGTTGCGGTACTATCACAATTAATTAGAAATGACTATATCATCCAACTAATTGGGGTAGTACCACAATTTTATTGTGGTACCCCTATTGGGTATAACCCCTGACACTTTTTTTTTCCGTGATCATATCGTTTGGAAAGAAGTAACCCAGCACTAAGTTGTTTTTAAAAAAAAATGATTTCCTTTATATTTCTTATCCAACTGACACAGACTGCGATGGTTAGATAGAGACCGAGACAAATGTATCTTGATGTCGCAATAACAGCGAATCTACGACTCATTTTAATTTATTTTTTCTCCGGTTAATAATAAAACTATAACATCTCGAAACGTTCCGGTTTCTTTATGCCTCTCCCCAAATTTAATTGTTATTAATTATAAGTTTGGTCTAATTAGGTTGTTTTTTATTTCATTTCAAGAGACTTGAAGATCTTGGAAAATACCGTCGCTTAACATTCCGTACTCGGCGACTTGGCAAGCTTTTTCTTATATCGCTGAAAAAATGTAGCACCTTCCTGAGGCGCATTCAACTCGCATTTAATTTTCTCTCACTTTCTTCTGACACTGCTGAACTTGGGAGGGATGCAAAATATTTTATAAAAATATTTTTTCAACCGTAAATGTCCCAGACAGACGATTGCATTGACTTCAAGAAAGCAGCTTCTTATCATCCACTGCGTTCCGGATTGGAAAAAAAGAGAACAGAGACAGATTTTGCAACTAGCTTTTAGTTGAAAAAAATGCTCGTGCTAGGGTGGCAGGTAGTATTGCCTATACTCGGATTTAAAGAAAACTGTGCAGAATGACTGGCGAGCAAACCAGCATATTTTGGATTTCTACGAATGACGTATAGTTAAAACGCTGTATTATCTGGGAGTTTTCCAGCGCTCTGAAAAAAATAAGGTTACAATATAAATTTATTTTCGATTTGTTTACTCATTTTTTGCTTACTCCATCACGCTCTTTAATCATCTATGTTTTAAACAAAATCAAGCAAGATCGAGTTGAATATTTCTTTAGGACGAACATCATGAATATTTGAACATTTAATTTTCACAGAGGCAGTTACTTTAATATGTTGATATTTTTAGTTAAAAAAACCAGAAGAAATTGCAGTATTACGATTCAAGACGGTATAATAGACCGTAATATGTTTGTTTTTTAGTCTTGTTCCCTACAGTTGTAGGTTTAAAAAGTCATTGTCACGGGCTGCTTAGTTTTCAACATATCTTGTATAATTGGACTGCATTTTGCAATTTGGAACTATAAATTATGGCTCTTTTGAAAAAACACGTATGTGCATAGGGAAACTAATGGCACATACGTTGTTTTTAAACCGGGCCAGAATTTATAGTTCCAAATTGCAAAATGCAGTCCAATTGACTCGGTGAAAATGCTTGATGTAGTCTTGGAACGTACCTATTTTGATTTTTTAGCCCAAGCGTTTCTTTCGTTCCTAAGGATATGCCAAAACATAATTTTCGTATCTCTTTTGATTTTTGGGCCCAATCTCTTTTTTCGTTCCTAAGTATATGACAAAAAATAATTTCAACAACTAATAAAACTGGCTGGCTACGCTGATTTTGGATGTAAATAAATTTATGCTACACAGTTACAAGGAAAGAACATATTTATGGGCCTTCAGAACTCTGTTGAGGATGAAGTTCTGCACCGTGTGTAGAGATGGGTGGGTAAACCGGAGACACGGAGAAATGCTCGACAATTAATCAGGTGAAATACCCCAACAAAAGCAAGGCGAGATACTTAGTTACCGGAATAACGCAATACTTTACTTTCCCTCCTTCGAAATTGGGTCGACTCATTTTCATCCCCTGCCCGAGGCGAGCTGCATTTGGACTGAGCAACTTCTTCGGCAAATAAATCAAGTAAAATTCGCCTAATGATGACTGATAAATGCCGGGGTGAGCAACTTTACTTTGCTAGGCGAGTCTCTGTGAATTCGGTTAGGACTGTAAAATCAATTACTCAGGTTTGCCACGAGCAATTCCAAAGATGCAAAATGCAATTGCACAAGACATTCCATGAATGTCGTTTTGTTCATAAATGAAATTTCAACGATGTATCAGGGACTAAGTATGCAACCCCCAACAATTATCCGAGAATTCGGGAAAAAAACTTTCATTTGACTCATGATTACTTTTCTCCAAAATTTCAATATTGAGATTTTACAGTTGCTCTGCTTTTTTTGCATACCGAATCCATTGCAAACGTTTAAAAACAAATGTATGAAATTTCACGCATGAGATTTTGCATGTCTAGGCAGATTTAGGTCTAAGTTTAGACTTAGACTTCTGAAAGTGACCTCTACTTTATAGGTATGATCATGAGCGAATCCTAAAACTTGACACCTGACACCACACCGAAAGAGGGAGGGGGTGAGGAAAGGAGCGTCCCTTTGAAAATTGGAATGCACCAAATAGACGCTATTTGTACTACGTCACAGTCGGTATCGATCGTATCGAATTTGATCCAAGTTTTGTTCCGAATTAGAACCTCAAAGTTTTGTATAAACAGAGTTACAAACTTTTAAAGTTTCCAAATTTTGTCCGACCTCTCACATTGACACGATCCATTTTGCGACGGTTCTCGCGCAGTTTCTTTGCTTTTTCCCCGTTGAAAGAACTTGGTTCTCTTGGAACTCAGCGATCCGGAGTCATCATGGATGGCGAGAGCCTCGGAGTCGGCCCTGATTTGTTTTACATTTTTCTCTCGAAACAACTACAAGCAGCACCTCCGTGATTGAGGAAAAATGGTAGGAGTGTCTACGAGGCGTTAATATCTCGGAGGGCAGACGGCGCGGAGGCATTCTGATTTTGACGGATCCGCAGAGGCGGCGAGTTGCCACCTCATTACACCCGCCTCGGATCGCGCCGCCTATTTCCCGGGCCTCGAAATTGATGACAGTCAATCATTAGCAATCGATATTTCCCCATTAAAAACTATAGTATTAAATCGATTGTTACGGTATTCGATCCATTTTCGTGGGTTTAAAGGGGAGATCCGTCGATTCATCGCTGAGCACGCGGCGTCACTGATTGATGATGATTGCGCGGTCGCGATCGTAGATGCGTGCGCGCTCTCGCGGACGAAACTCGGGGCGTGCGTTTGATTTCTTATTTCGCCGCGTATTTATCACCGCCACTTTAATGCCGTCTAATTTGTACTTTCGCGCTGTTCCCGATGGAGTTCGTTCCCCGCCGCCGCGATTTCGATTCTTTCGTTTCTCGCGAGCTGGTGAAAGTACCTATACATGTCGGAGGCAAATCGTCAAATCAGGCATTTTATCAAATGCCTAGGCGGATACTCAATGGTTTAATGTTCAGGACATTTTAAATATTTTCACAAATATCTCTCTAATTTTCAATATTTTGAGAAGAAAAATCCGTCAAAGTACAATCTGCCATTTTTTCCCCGTTCAGAAATGCTCCTCTTAATTCCTCAACCGCCCAAATCGTGAAAATTCTTTATTTTACGAAATGCTGCATGTTTTGAGATAAATTTGCATTCGAGGACTATAAAAAACGTATGCCTAGCTCGTAATTTTTTTTTTTTTTTTCAGTGAAGCAAGAATCCGATTGAATCAAGAGTATTTTTTCGTGTCAATTTTTTTACGAGCTGAACTCTGAATTCCAGAGACTTTTGTCCAGTAAATTCATATGATTATCAGGGGCGCGAACAATACTTCGATAATCATTGCTGGATTTTGAGAGGGTCACTCCTCCTGTTTTTTCACCCGGAGATCACAGGTCAGCATATGACAATTTCCTATAGTGAAGCAACAGCACAAGGACCATGTTAAATCCTATGTGGCAACAGTACCGATAATATAAGACACAATTAGTTGTATTTATTTAAAGATGAAAAAGTGAACAAGCCGCATTACAATGTGGCAACACTGTGCATTTCAAAAATGGGGGTGGTGACACGTTGAAAAAAAATTCCATGGGGAGGTGGATATGAAGGAAAGGAGGGGGGTCGATCGTAAGAATACGATTACGTATTTAACGGGAAAAAAAAACAAAACTGATCATTCTCTATTTTTAGCAATGCTGCGTTGCTCGTGACAGCCAGATTTTCTGCTTCCCAGCGTCAACGCGAGGCGTTAGAGACTTCCGAACTTCAGCGACAAAAATCGTTGCTCCTCTGACTCAAAGGTTCGTCTCAATTTCCACGTGAGCCGTGTTCTCCATATAGCTCCACGCTCTCCGGGTCTCATGGCAAGAGAGCGGACGCCCTTACGTCCGTGGAGCGACGAAATGAGACTGGAAAGCTGAGAATCGGCTTATGCTTGTTAGTGCAGAGCCCGAGAGCTACGTACTTGGAGTTCGAGCCTCCCAATTTCCCGCGAGCAATCGAGCGTCATATTCCACAGTGAATCAATACCTCTCGGATGATGTGTTTCCTTTACGCCTTAGTTGGACACTCTTAAAATAACCTTTCGACTTGATGTTCGAAACTAATGAATGGACCGCTAGACGAGGTAGGAAGTTAAGCATTTCGCTACATTTTTCTTTCACCAAATTTAACCAAAACGCGAAACGCGCAACGAAAAGTACTGAAATTTACTGAACTTAAAAGGCGGGATCCTAGTTTCCAAGCAATGAAAATCGTTTTTTCAAAGAACAGTCCAGGAGAGGAGCTACAAAAGTGACTACAATCACAGCTCCAAGTCAAGAACATTCTTGAAGGACAATATCTTGATGACAGTCTACATCAATACGCTTGAGATCAAGTGACAAAAATGGAAGAGTATCAATAAACATTTCCAGAAATTTCAATGTGCGGATACTCCTAAAGTAAAGACATTTTATTCTGATAAAATTAAAAATTCGCTCTCTGTGAAGGAGGAATCGCAAAAGATTTAGTAAAGGGAGCAGTTATTTATTTTTATTGATTAAATCGTAACTCGATATCAATTGGAACTTTATTTGAAGCGCAGATAACAATATTCGCTTTAAAACCCGTGCGCTTAAGCCTCATCTAGCTTACAGTCGCATTCCAGTATCAAGAGTGTGCTCATAAAATAAGAGCATCCTTTTCAAACTAATGAAGGTTTATTGTAGTCCTCATTATTCTTTGAGATTGTTCAACTCTTCAAAAAATCTTTTATTTATTTTAAACCAGCGAGGGGTTGCCAAATGCACTTAACAAAAGAAGAACCAGTCCACGCTTTAGATGCACATATTTTAGGATTAGTTTCGGAGAGAATCACACGGAATTTTGAAGCAGTCCTATTAAAAAATACTCATTCATTTCATTCTGGGCTTCCTCGCTTTTGAGTGAAGCGACAGATCCCCTGAGAAAATTGAGACATATTTGAGATTATGTCACAACATTGTGTTGGGCGAGGGGAATCAGTTTAAAGGGTCGGATTCGAGTGCGATTTAAAAAGCTCTCAGCAGTTTGTGAAATTCATCCGGAACCGACTCTAATATAATTATTTTTGCCAACTCCACCCGCATCCATGTTGAATATTCACCATGTAAAAGAAATAAGTGAGTGGGATCACGAATATTAAACATGATTTCAAGCGTTTCCACGAAATACTCTTAGACAGGCAGGGAATTTTCACAATGTTTCCGAACCTGCAATCCGAACATATAGCATCGGAGATATGTGCATTGTAATGATGCAATATTGGTAACTCTCATAAATTGGCATCAATGGCCTTCGCTCAATCAAACGCATGTATAGAACCGAAAAATATCAAAGCAGGCTGTTCGATCTGAAATCTAGCAATCGAGTGGACTTAGATGGATAAAACAAAATATTCAATCCAGGCGTTTACGAGATTCGTCATAATGATGATATGCACTGATAACTCTCGTGAATGGAGAATTTGCACACACAATTTTTTTCGCTTCATCTGAGAGTGCCTAATGAGCTGAGTTCGCAGTTCTTTGCATGATTTTTTTCTGACATGGTGAATTGGAGAAAAATAGATTTAAAACAGAGAAAATGTGCCGCCTAAGGACGTCATCTGGCGGAATCTCCCATCTAAACATGCACATGCATTTTAGCAGATTAGGTTATTTTGTCAGTTTTTCTCCAATAATTGATCATTTCAGAAACCAAGGATACCCTCGAACTTAATTTTCCTAGTAGTATCATTTTAAAGATGGAAATACAACATTTAAGACACCTGCAAATTCTCTATTGGCGCGAATGAGCTTGCCCCATTTAAACGGACGTGAACTATCAGAATATATCGAATCAGAATGTTCGATTAAAATCGATTATTTCAATGGATTTGGATGGAAAGAGTAAAGTGTTACTATAGAGCTAAATACAGAAATCGAGCGTAAAAAGAGCAATAATCGGAGGGAGGTTCCCAGCGTCCATAATTCCTTCACAGCTTTTAAAAGAATGGCGGGAAGATGAGCGAAGAAAAGGATGGTCGCTTTTTTGTGCGATTAATTATTCGTTCATCCGGGCAAAGCTAGCAAAAGTATGAATATTAATATTCATAAGAACTGTAACTGAATTAATATATCCAACTAGGGTTCCTTCATAAATTATTCAACTTGAAAGACAGCTGAGTGAATCGAATATCACCGCCGCCGAGTGGATATCATCTCCTCCGCGGATTTTTCCCGTCGCCGTCTCGAGGTCCGCGTGGTTAGCTCCGTTCGCTCCTCGATTTTCATAATTTCATCACGCTTGATTTTTCACAACTACCCTCTAGAGTCTTGACGTCATACTCGTCGTGGGGCGCGCCCGTCTCATCGTCGAAAGATTTTAGATTTTCTCCAAGTACCTCCGATTCTCTTTATTCTGATTGGTAATGTAGCATCGCGTCCATGATATTGGTATCCATGCTCACTTTAATTAGGGATATTTTTTTCGAAAAATCGGAGTGAGCATAGCGTCCAAAATTGTAGGATGCAGGTATTCTCTGACAATACACCAGCATAGGGTCCAACAATTTATAAAGACAATTGTTGTGAAATAAAGACGAAAAAATGTGTTTTGCACAAAACAAATTTGCATTGCTTAGGTTTAAGTTAGGTTAGGTAAGATTAGGTTAGGTTAGGTTAGGTTAAGTTAGATCAAGTTAGATCAGATAAGCGAAGTATACGATTTTCTATCATGATGAATTTTAACACTAAGGGAGATCTACTTGCTTTTAGGTTAGGTAGGATTAGGTTAGGTTAGGTTAGGTTAGGATAGGTTAGGATAGGTTAGGATAGGTTAGGTTAGGTTAAGTTAGATCAAGTTAGATTAGATAAGCGAAGTGTACGATTTTCTATGATGATGAATTTTAAACTGAGGGAGGTCTACTTGCTTTTGGACTCCATGCTCAAGCGAAGAAGTGAGAAATTTAGCGATGAGCATGGAGTCCAAGATCTTGGACGCGATGAGCAGGCAAGTATATCGAGGGTGAGCATGGGGTCCAATATCTTGGACGCGATGCTACATAATCTAAATAGATAAAGAATACATTAGGAATATATATTAATTTAAAAAATATTTGATTCGTGTCTACCAAGATCATCATTCTGCCACAGCAAGTTTAAGATTTTATCTACACGTCACGAATGAACTTCGACAGAAAACGTAACGTATCATAAGTCATTAGATGGCCTAGGGAACTTTACACTTTCGAAGTTGCGACCGAGCGACCGTATTCCATCAACAGCGAATGATACATCGACGCAACTCCAAAAGTTTTTGCGCGTTGAATTCCGCTCTTCCGTGGACTGTGCTATTTTCTGATAATTTATCTTTGCCGTTTCAAGAATGTTCTCTGAAAAGTTCATACAAATATTGCACTTTCTTGGGGGTGGGGGATAGGTACACGAGAGAATGATGGAACATAGTAACAAAAATACGTGTCTTTCTTGGTTCACCATCGGCAGATAACTAGACGACCTCATCTTCGGAAATTGGAAATCACTTCAAGACATTCAGTGTAATGATTGCCTTGGTTTTCCCCTTTCTTTAACTCTTCGTTTGTTCCTTTTACCTTTTAAAAAAGCGTCATTTCTAGTTGAGGCAAACGTTGTTGGGGGCGCAATTTTCGCCGGTGGGGAATAACATATTTTCTAAAAAAAAAAAAAAAACCTAAAATGTCATTTAACTGATTAAACTTTCCAAAAAAAGAAAAAAAGAATGGGCTCTTTACAAATGGCAAAAATCTAAAAATTGTGGAACCTATGTAAAGGTAATGAGGATGTGTAAACCTTGAAACGTTGTATTTGCCCTCGTCTGCTCAAGGGTGGTTATGGTTATATGGTTGAAGATGAGCTTTCTAAATTAGGTCAGCTTGGAAATGCTAGTAACGAGAAAAACGATCGAGGATTGGGATAGGCTCTCCTGGAACAGTTGAAATTCTCTCAGAAGAACATAACAAAGGCTTCTTCGATAAATGAAAAGATTTTTATCAGTGCGTGTGCCTTTTGTATCTGAGGATGATGAGGGGCAAGCTCTCCAAAACTCGGCTTGCTAATTTTTACCATCTTCACCTAACAGTCCTCTTCTCAAAACGTTTTATGATAAGGCCTCTTTTCAACGAATCGGACTCGCACGTTTCATGCGGGGCAGAAAAGGGAAAAAGAGAATGCAGAAACCAGCACCGAATACGCCGTCCGAGCATTTGAAAGTTGTCATATTTCCTAATAAAAATATTTGATCCTGAGACAGCTTGTGATTTTTCTCCTCTTATTTTATTTTTTTTTTTTTCAAAATTCAATAACATCCCTGAATTTCTATCAACAGCAGATAAATGACAGTTTCGCAGTTTAAATTACTATTTGAGTTACATTTTAAAATTTAAGTTCAAATTTCGTTACTAATAATTCTTATTGTAACTGACTGTGTATTTTGATAATTTGGAGTCTACTTTCTCAAATTTTCGGGGCTCTAGCGTGACAGTTTCGTCCCCCCCCCCCCAAAAAAAAAAAAATCATCAAATCGTCAAAATTCTCAATTATCGGGATCGCTAATTTCACAAACATACAATGCGGCCAGAGGCGTGGCGTGAATAATCGATTATCGACATCTCGCCATTTGAAACTATGGTAAAGAATCGATTACTAAGGTGTTCGCTGCGAACACCCTGATAATCGATCTTTTTTCACAGGTTTAAATGGCATAACAATTGATACATCGCAATTCACGCCAGGCCACTGAATGCGGCAGCACTAAAACTTCACCTAAAAATCTGAAACTTGGCCAAAAGTGTTTTCTAACCAAATGGATAACTTCTTTACCAGAAAGCTTAACTTTTCGAGGGTCGACTTTTTTATGGGACACCCTAATCGACTTGTGCCAAAGGACCAATGATGAGACTTTTTTGTACGTATTTAAAATAAATAATTCGGCAACATGCGAAGGTTCTTAGGAGGTTTTTCCTCGAGGACGGCGGGCGGCGTTTATCATTGAATCTGGGGCGGCGCGCGCCCGCACGGAATTTAGATGCGGAGCCTCGCGCTTCAATATTCTTCGGATCGGAGCAAACGCTCGCTCGGGTAGACTTTTGAGGAATTAATATGAGCTTCGCAATCGAGGAAACGCGCGCGCCGAGCTCCCCAATTTCTAAAGTCAAAGGGTTTCATTAGCGGAGGTATGTCGTTGCGCCCGTGATCCCGGCCGGAGCATCAACCGACCCCCCCTTCCTCCCCCCTCCCGCCCTCGGTACCGTTTGAAAAGGCTTCATTAAAATTTGAAACAAACGGGAAATTCTGAAGAACATAATTGAGAGACCCGACGTGAGTTTCCACGTCACGTGGCCCGGCGGGATCCCCGACGATTGTTCCGCGACCCGAGTTTTATTTTATTGGACACTTTGATTCCATCCTCCCCCCCTCCTCCTCCCGCATCGTGTTTTTATTTTTGTTTTTTCGGAAGGAATCGCGCGATATGTGAGTTGAAATTGGTGTGCGGCACATTGCGTCCGCCTCCTCAGTAGGCGTTTGGTAATTTTTCAGTTTCTTAATTTTAAGGAAATGGGTTTCTTTGGTCAACTCCGAGTGAATCCTTAAATTTAGGAAACAGATATGCTCCCTCCGCGTTTTTTTTTTTAAATTTTGAAACTACTACGATTTGTACGAGATCTGTTCGATTAGAAACCGGATTTTGGTGATAACAAGCCCACCGTGTGTCCGAATCAGGGTTTCATGGACTGTCTTGAAAGCTAATGACATATTGAAGATGCCGAATATTCACAACACCTGGATGAGACTCTTTGATTTATTTCCGAGAGAAAGAACGTAACTCTGTTGCTAAGTTATACCGAAGGTGTCGCTCAGATTTTGAGGAAAAGTTACGAAACGAGGCTCGATTACGTCTTTCCAATCTTCGGCTGTATTGGTCACGCAGCCCTACAAATGAATCAAACGGAAACGCGACAAATTTGGGAATAGAGTAGAAAAAAAAAAGCGCGTTGGTGACGGCGCCGAGATACAACTATTCGTACTTGATGGATGTCAGTGTTGCGTCCGCAAAATTGAAGGCGCGATGGCGTGAGGCGCGGACTGGCAACGCTCCACTCTACATATCGACGGTGTAAGTCGGCAATCACATAACTCAGTTTGCGACATCGCAGACTACCTGTCATACTTCATTTTTTTTTTTTTTTTTTTTTTTTTTTTTTNTTTTTTTTTTTTTTTTTTTTTTTCAAGCGAAATTTTATTCAGTAAGTACATATTTACAGAAATTGTAATGTGCGTATCTTATTACTAATTTGCTTAGGTGATGATAGATATAAGTTACATATAGTGATAACATAATGTGTGTGATAACAAAAGAGACAAGTAAAGTAAGGAGATAGTTAATAAGATAATAGTATAAGTTTAGGAAATAGGGTCAAGAGTTTACTTCGCGAGACATGCCGGAATTACCATCTGGTATATTTTCGGCTGGGGGTGGGGGTTGGGTGTTGAGTAAAAGTTGATTCTGGTAAAGAGGGGACTTTGTTGATAGGATGTCTTTTGCGTATTTTTGAATTAGGTTCCAGTTTGTGGGACATTTTAAAATGGTTGTTTGGAAGTTTGAAGGGGTAAGAGTGGTGTCAAGTTCTAAGTCTAATAAGCGTTTCTTATTAATGAATCGGGAGCATGAGAAAAAGGTGTGTTCCGGCGTGTCTCGCTCTATAATACAAAATTTACAGTTTTCCGAATCGGTTTTCTTAAATCTAAATAAGTAGGTTCCAAAAACTCCATGTCCTGTGAAGAGCTGCGTCAGCCAAAAATCCGGGTATCCGTAGTTCCGCCTAAGCCATGAGTCTGGGTCCGGGATCAGTTGCTTGCACCAGGAATCCCCCGTGTTGTCCCTCCAACGACCACACCATTCAGTTAAGATCTCATCATGGATCTCCTCAAAATTCTCGGTTTTCAAGGATCTCCTAAACTTTTCCTTCATGAGTAGGTCCGTTGGAGGAACACCGGTCAGGATATCGAGACAGTTGGCAGACGCAGTCCTGTAGGCCATGCATAATGCTCTCTTAAGAGGACGTAAAGTCTTGGTGATCTCTTGAAGGTTGTATTTTAGGCTAAGAGCAGGTGAGTCGCCCCAGGCCGCAATTCCATAGAAAAATACAGAAAAGACAGCCTGAAAGATCATCATTCTGCGTCTATATTGGGAGCCGAAGCAGTTGGGCATGATGGAACGAAGAGCGTTAATAGTCTTCTTTGCCTTGCAGCAAACCGCACGGATGTGCTGGATACTTCATTTTTTAAACTGAAAAATACTTAATGGCAATTCTTTAAAACTGCCGTGATTTTTCTTCACTGTGCGAAGAAAATTCTGCAAATACTTCAAGGAATGATGTCAATTTGTTATCCTTTAAAAGTATAACATAGAGGCGGAGATTTTCAGGCACCGCAAACGAGATACGCGGTTTGGTAGAATCACCGTCAATATGCTACTGATGAGGTGTATAACGAATTTGGGAGAAAAATTAAAAAACGAGGCCCGAATACGTCTCACCAATTTTCGGTTGTGTTGACACTAAATATTTTTCTTGTTTTCAATTTGACGTTTGATTCTTTTTTTGGGACGCCTTTGTGGACCTGCATCTAAAGCTCGTATGTGCCGTCTCCATCTTGCCCACTCGTCTATAGTTCCGTTCGGCAGAAATACGTCCACTTGAGGAAACTGCTGAGTAAATCGGGAGAAATTTGGCATTGTTGGTCGTGCAAGTCGCGAGGAACAATCACCGGGCGAAGAAAGCGAGGCTCGATGTCCACATAGCCGACGGTTGTCCGCACGGGTCTCGGTGAATGAAGACTTGATTCAATTTGCAGTAATTAGAAGGCCTGAACTCTGGGGGTAGCTGACACTCGACTTCAAAGATCTCCAGGGTGAGCGTGCTCGAAAGAAAACAAAGTTCAAACGAGTCAAAGCCGTCTGTAATCTTTAGAAATGGGCAAGTTTAGCGAGAACCCAAAGTTCAGGTCCGGTCCCGGATTACTTTTCGCGAAACCAATTACGAACCCTTCAATATTTTCATTTGATATTTTGTGGACGGACCGTCTAAATATAAGACTCTTATTAAAAGACAAAAGGAAGCAGTTGGTGTATTCCCTGAAAAAGAAAAGGGTAATCAAAGCAAATCCTGCTCGAGGAGGCTCTCCTCATATGTTTCCATTTGATTTTCCTGCGAAAGACTCTCATCATGGGCGAAAGGTTATGTAGGCGTCATCAGATTTATGTTAGATCGTGCTTGATTTTCTTTGAGTCTCAGTTTTTTCTGCCATTTGAACGAAATGTTTCATTAAACTCGAGAGAAAATGGAGGAAATTGTAGGACGACTCACTTCACAGAGTACATTTATAGTTATGCATTACGTATTCAATTGATTCATTTCACTTGCCACTTGTTTATCCCGATATATCGGCAGTTTTTACCAGACCACGTATCTCGGTTTGCACCTCGCAGACTTCCTGATTTGCTATTAAAAAAATAAAAAATAAAAAAAAAAAAAAAACAAAAAAACAAAAAAACGCTCGCAGTCAATTCATGAAACTTCAACTTTTCAGCACGAAAACATCAAGGAATGATAAGATTTGTTTTCTTTTAAAACACTAAATAAAAAACGGAGATAATCAAACGCCGCAATTGAAATATGTGGTCTAGTAGTCGATATAATGTTCTTTGCGACCTATTCAACCGTGCAAAAGAAAAACGCCCGATGAACCTCCGAGAGATGCCAAATTTCCTTCGATAAAATGTTCCTTTTTGAGTTAATGCATGATTATTTTTTCCTTGATATTTTCAGGAACTTTAGGTGATTGCTGAAAAAATTACCTGAAAAAATTGATAAAAATATTCAAAAGTTTACCAGGAAATTTGTGGTTTATCGAAGGAAATTTGGCAACGCCTGAAGGTTCATACGGCGTTTTTTTTATTAACACGGCAGTATTGAGCGTTATTTCATCATGACCGAAGCAGTGTTTTATTTTACGGCGCATTTTCTTTTCACAGAGATGGTGAAAAATGGTGCGAAGAGACCGGGCGATCAGAGGCTAAAATATAATTCGAAGCAGTTACTCTTTCAGCCACTGATACAGACATATTCAGGCCGTTCTCCTCGAGGGAGGTGGCAAGTGTGAGAATGAGAAGTAAACAGGGTGGAAGGGAGCGGGGGCAACAATTTCTTTTGTAAATGATGGGATTGAATTCCGACTGCTACTAAGAGCACTGTTGCCGATTCGTGGGTACTTATTCGACTGATCTGATAAGATACAAAAATTGAACTGAAAAATCGGTTTGAGGGTTTGAATCGGATTGAAATGGAAATTTTACAACCTAATTGCAAAGTTTCACTTTTCCGAACTAATTACCAAACGCGAAAAAAGCCGCAGAATCCCCCAAAACTTCACTGGGGGCGCTACTACATATACGCAGATGTGGTGAATCGGGGCACATGGACTCGTCGATGTGCTGTCGGACGCTAGCGCTGGTGCTAACATTCATCGGTCGGTGTGCCATGCGAATTTTCAAAAGTTGTCACGCCTTCCGTAACACAAAATCAGTAGCGTGGCGTGATTTGCGATTTATCGATTGATCTGCCATTTAAAACTATGAAAAAGGATCGATTTACAGGGCGTTTGCAACGAACACCTTAATAAACGATTCTTTATCATAGCATCAAGAGAAGAAATGTCGATAACCGATCATTTACGCCTCGCCACTGCATAGTATGCACGGTTTACGTGATTTAACTACTTCGATCATGTACCGTAACCAAGTGCATTGATGCGTCATTAAGCGCCAGATACACCTATGCTAGCTAGACGCGCGTCTAGCCGCGAAAAGTAGGATTCGATCCTACTTTGAGCTAGTTACTGGCTGCGAGTCGCAACCTAATTGGCTACGGAGGTTACCGAACACGGCCGAGGGCCTACTTGCCACTCAAGACGCGCGTCCAGATCGCAGGTGTATCTGACGCTTAAGTGTGATTTGATCGAAAACCACTATTTGAATAAGTAGGATCCCATATTGCATACTTGAGAAAACGAAGGCGTTCAGAATGAAACTGAGGAACTTTTCTGAATAAGTAGGATCCCATATTGCATACTCGAGAAAATGAAGGCGTTCTGAGTGAAACCGGAGGAACTTTTCAAGTATGCTCACCTCGTGCTGGAGATCCGACAACCGGGATCGAGATGCAAAACGCGGACTAAAAACATCATTAATCATCGGCGGCGGTGCGGGTGCGGCGTTGCGGCGGCGGCGGGNGGGGGGGGGGGGGTGCGGCGGTTTGTTTACCAAAGCGTCCGATTGAGCCGGGGCTGAAATTCGATTTCCCTCGTAAATTGATTTGTCATCCGCGCTCGTCGTCCGCGTCCGCCTCGGAGTGAGCCATTATTTAACGCGCCGCCGAGGCCCTCACACGCTCGACCGAGACGCCGCGCCGTCTTCCAGAAGTGTAGACGCTATTAGTCGTGACGTCACACGCGGAGTCCCGCTCAAAGGTGGAGCTCTCGCATTCCGCAGGAAATAGATCGTCTTCGATACATCGAACAGCGGGCTGATTGTTGAAATTGATAGTCAAAGTGATGGATAAAGAAGACATGGATTGCATTTTGCAAAAAGGAACCACTAGCATTGCAATGATGCTAAGATTGTGCAACTTCATCTTTTGGAATAAAATTGCGGAAATCGTGAAAAACTATGAAATTTAGATGGTAATTTTTGTCTGAAATTTACAGTTTTTAGCGAGTAAAATAGAAACTATGAATGGATAATCAGGTTTTTTCTCCAAGACAAAGGAAGTTGCACAATCTTAGCAACATTGCAATGCTAGTGGCTCCTTTTTGTTGCAAAATGCAATCCACATGAGGAATATGGAGCGATCCTATTTGTTGAAACGGGTGATAGTCGTAGGCTAAGAGAGAAAATGATGGGCTACCTAAAGGGTCTCTCGTGGATTGCCTTATGTTAGTCTGTATCCTTTCTCCATTACAACCACCCGCTTCCATCAATATGATTCCTCCATATCCCTGAGGACCGATTTTTGAAATTGATAGACAAAGCTGGAGACAAAGAAGGAAAAAGAGATATGGAGGGATCCCATTGGCGAAAGCGGGTGGTTGCAATGGACGACGGAGGTAGGTAATAAACTAATTAACGGCAACCCATAGTTAGTCCATCATTTTCTCCTTTGGTCTTTGAGAACCATCCAAATTACCCAATAGGATCGCTCCATATTCATTATGTCATGTTTTCTATCGTTTTGTCTATGTATTTCAATAATCAGTCCGCTGTTGTCTTCTTTGTCTGTTGCTTTCTCTATCAATTTTAACAATCGACACGCTGTTTCAGGAACGACTATGAGTACGGCTTTGAGGGTGCAGAGTGTCTATAATAATACGATGCCCCGTTCCAGACTGGAGCGTCCAATAATCGCAAGGATAATCGATTCCGCCGCAGCGAATGACGTCATCGTTAAAGCCGCGGACGCGGGCGAAGGGATCCGCCGCCGGCGCCGCGGGGGGAGTGGGGAGGGGGGTGGAGGGGGCGAGAAGGAAAAAGGACAAACTTAATTTTGATTATCTCTCAAAACAAGCGCGTTACACCCGGCGAGATTTGAATACCTCGCGATGCCGCCGCGACAGAACGGGAAATACTTAAACGCAGTTAAGCCTTCGCTCCGGGCTCCGGGGAGTTTGAACTTCACTCCGAGTGCTTGTTCGCGATCCTAATTTCTGAGATTCTATAAGCTCTCCGCGAAATCGACTAACAATCACCCCCGCCCCCGACCGCCACGCCCCGCCGCCGGGGAAAGGGTGACACCCCCGTTTCGTCGCTCCCAAGACGTGATGGCGTCTGCGAAGCTTTCGGATGAGTCCTCCCGCTCGCAAAACTTATCGCTTTCGGGGGCTCAAGTTAATATCAAGTTGCGGCTTTGCGTCGACGAAGCAACGACTCCTCCAAGCTTGAGTGTAAATTTCCCATCCTACCTGTGCATGATAATATAGAGCTTAAAAACACAGTATGAGCATAGCTAAATTATCAATAAAATATGCCATTTTTTGAACAGGTTTGTGGTTTGACAGAGAGCACCGTGGTAAAATTGGCGATAGGAGCTGCGTTTCAAAATACCATAGGAGTTCTTATAGCCGACCGAAGAAGACTATTGAAAATCATATAGCTGACTGTAGAAAGCGGAGCAAATCATATAGCCGGGCTATACGAAGCTATAAAAAAGTATACAGTCGAGCTATAGTTCCTATCGCCGGGCTTTACACTTTATCGCAATTGGCTATAAAGGGCTAAAAAAAATTGTGTAGAAATTCGTGTGCTTTGGAAATCATTAAGTTTGATACGGAACTACCTTAATATTAACAGAACACACTTTATATTTTCCTTTAAAACATATTTTTTTTTTCATCAATTAAAATGAGAATAGTCCATACAGAGTGTGCAAACGTTTCAAAATCATGAGTTGAAAAACGCTGACTCCGCGAGATTAAATATTAGAGCCTAACACAAAGCGGAGCGGCGACGCACTGGCGCCTACAAACCTAACAGGGATACTTCACGCATTGCGCAATGCGTGAAGTATCCCTGTTGGGTTTGCAGGCGCCAATGAAATCTCTCAAGTTAGCCAGAAAATTGGTGTTCAATCAACGGAGAGGCACCTTCCAGGATCGATATTGGCCTTTTTGTTAGTAAAAAATGTCTTCTGAACATGAAGATGAGGATTTTGGAGACTTTCTTTATTTATTAATTATTTGAATGGTTTATTTTGGTTGAATCCGTTCACTTCATTACCATCGATGGTTTCTGCAAAATCAAGATCACCGGCCAAAACATACGATTTTTTCCCATGTACACATTATATGTGTTTTTCGCGTATATAATCAGCATTTATACTCTTTAGTTAAACTCATGTACAGCGAGTTCACACAATTTTACTTCAAAGTTTGTGTCGAATTATTAATTTCATTTTATCGTCGCGTAACAACTATCTACAAAATGTAAACGCGTTCATTTTGCACGCTTGTTTGGACAGCCTTCGGAAAGAGAGTTATTCTTCGGGGATAAAACTTTTTCCCCGACTCTTGAACAGATAATTAGAGGAAATAAAAATTGGCATGCGAGCAGTAAAATGCAGATAGGAAAGCAATAATAACAGTCTCGTTTACAAAGCAATAATTACGCCATTTTTTTCCGGGGAAATCTAAAGAGGGAGTAATTAAAAATATGACAAAGAGGAAGCGAGTCCGGTCTGGAAACTTTTATCCTCCTCCTCGGGACAAAGACGAAACTCAGACAGCGAGGAAGAATCTGGAAGATAGAGGCAAGTGAGAATTTGATCAAATAACGGCTACTTTTTATAACGGAGGGCAGAAATTAAACCTTCCAGTTGTAAAAACTAATTATGGTGGAGGGAGCGAAAGAAAAAAAGGAGTATACTCTAAAAATAAAGCTCTAAAACGATTCGGCGGAAGGGGAGCCGGGAGGGGCTCAGCGGGGGAGGTTGAGAACCGGGGGATGGATGAGTTTCATTGAAGTCATGGAAGAATGACGAATAAAGAAAGCATGATGTCGACTTTCGTGGTTCTTTCCGGTAGACGGGAAGTCGTCTCCTTTTTTGAATATTAATAGAAATAATCTCGTCAGCTTTTCGACGTCAAAGGACTTGTCATCATGAACTTCGCGTAGGATTTTCGTGGTAAATCCCACCGAAAGCATCTAACGGGTTCTTCGTGCGGCCATTGATTTTGCTTCTGGTTGATATGCGCGCTTCTTTTCGAGAAACATATTATCCGACTTCGGACGGCTACTTTCTGCGATAGGCTTTTCATGAAACGAAATACGGTAATCTAGGGCTTGCAGGAAAGCTTTATTAGGTCAACATTAGGGCAGCACATAAGTAATCCGTCACGTTTCAAGGGGCTTGCAGCAAAAATGTATTAGGTCAACACTAGGGCAGCATATAAATAATCCGTCGCGTCTCAGCAGAATAACGTAATCTGCATTTCAGCATTGTGTAATGTCCACTCACTAATTGGACTGCATTTATAGGAATGAGCCTAACTGCATTATACGTAGGCCATGCCTTCTCCCTCCTATTTTTTTCACCAACTAAACACCATTTGTATTCATCCTAGATAATGAAAAATACACTTAAAAAATATAGTTTCATTGTTAATTTACTTTTCGGTTTACAAAAATTCGAGAAATTTTGACAATGCCTGATGATGAACTCAGGGAGATTCTGGTTGAGTTGAATCCGCCCGATTATGGTTTTACAAGAAAACTGTTGAGCAGTTCTGAGTGAAAATTTAACTAATTTTTCTTCTGATCATCGGCAAAACTCATACAATTTTAGTCAAAAATTCCATTCATATTCTTGTGAATTATTTGTTTGGGTCAATTTTGCAACCTTAGAATGGAGTTACGTTTCTCATTTGGACGTATTTCTACCAAACGGAACTTTGTGCATTAAGACATGAGCCCTGAGACCCATAAGAATATATGCATAACAGGGCTCACGTCATAATGCACTTAGTTCCGTTTGATAGAATTACGTCCATTTGTTGGTCTACGGAGCGATGAATGTGACCGTGATGATATAGATGACTGCAAGAATTCCTTTTACTTTGTGAGTATCTATCTTGGTTTGTTTTATGATGGTGTCTCGGCGATTCTTGAGTTTCCTTCCTGTTTCCTTATTTTATATTCAAGATTCTACAATCGTAAGTTCAATTTTACCGGCTACAATTGGATTATGCTGCAAATTTTATCATTCTAAAGAGCAGACGATGGAAAAAATTTCTGTTAACGTTCTAAAATTAAAATATTTTTCAGCTCGAAAAAGTCATTCTCAGTAAAAATTAGGTTTTTTAATGACAAAACAACCACTTTTCGTCTCAGAAATTTACAGTATGTACTTTTTGATTTTGAATTATTGGCAATACTCCAGCATAAGGAAAGTTTACGTTTAAATTATAGTAAACATATATATCCGTTAAACATTCTCATCATGATACCAGCTCAAAAATAACTAAAATATGAAAATAAGAAAAGTTTAAACTTTCGGATTTTGCTGGAATATCGACGCCACATTCGACAGAATTACGTCACAGGGTAAACAATACTCCAGGTGCGACCACCTTATTCTCTTCTCTTTGCGTTTCTGCTGAGATCGATCCAAGTAAGAGTCAATCCTTTCTACAGCTTTTTCTTCAGCCATGAATAAAAGGTCACTCTGGTAGAATTTCACGGAACAAAAGAACTTTCTGGACCGTATCTGACGTGAGATATTAATACAGAAAGATTAAGAGATGAAGATTACACAAATATTTGCTTCAGGTTTAAATCATTTTGCGCATGAAACCCTCAGTATTGTACGCACACATTAATCGTCGCCCCTCTAACGTAAGGGAGTATCTGTGTGAGCCATGTTTTACATATAAAGCAATGCTTTTTGGGGATCATACGGAAATCAAGATACGCCCTTAAGCCGCAGGAGCGACGAAATGTGACCTTTAAGCACTTGTTTTACGTCACAACGATGACGATTGACCATTTGAATTTTTAATGATGACCTTTAGACGCATACCATGCCGCTATTTAGAACTACCTCCCAACACGTTTAATATTTAATGACCGTTCGGCCGTTGGAATTAGTCTGTTTATTGAAACAAGCCTCTTCAGAGCTGGTTAAAGATATTACTATGTGTTTTATTTTCTCATTAGGATTTCCAAAAGTCCCTCTTTCAGTTCAAACACCGGTGCCTTTTTTCATTTCCCACGATGGATCGGCGAAAGTATGTGAGTTATTACGCAAACTTAGCTTGGACCTGGGAATATTATTTGGCACCTTATTTGCTGAAGTATAAAATTAAAACTACATCCGAGTATACAAAACGAGTTAACATCGACATCTCACCTTCCAATAATTCTGCCTGCTCTCCTTCTCAATCTTCAAAGAGATTTTAATTCTGTTTTAATTCTGTGTTAACAAAATGGAGTAAAGGAGGCGTTATTCTCACAATCTGACTTTTGCCTCACTCGATTACATTAAATTTTTAGAGCGAGATCTTCAAAATACACTCTCTCAGGTCGAGTGACTCGGTTTTTTTTACTCATATTATCTACTCCTTCCCGATTTTCCGCACGAAGCGGCAGTGGAGCGTGAGCAAAACCGGGAATAGCCGCATTTTGATGTCTCAGCAAGAATCAATCGCGAGGTTTAACGAGGAAATGCGCGAATCAGGGAAAAAAGAGTGGATTCCCTCATCGCAAAGACCGCAATCAGAGTTAAAATAACAAGCTCTCTCCGGTGCCGGTGCTTAGTTTCACCTTTTAATAGTTCCCTCGGAAAGCTCACCGCATCCCCCTTTCCCCATACTCGGTCCATTCCTCTTACGCAGTCGTTCATTTTTGCTCCACTCTACCGAAATTAGTGCGAATCAGTGGTTTCAAACGTCCCTTGGTAACGTTTCCTTTCAATGAAGGGGGCAGAATGAAATGAGATACTTCGCCGAAGATCCAATAAACGTCGATAGACAAACGGGATCTATCTAAAGCGCAGATTCGGAGGTAAAATATCTTCACCTTTCAGTCAAAGCATCACAAGCGCCATGCGACATATCAAAATTTCCGCTGCCATTTTATTGTTTTACTGAGAAATTGTTGGTTGAATTTGTTTGAAAATTTTACTGAATTTTATTGGCAGCGCAAGAAAAAATTCATTGAAATTTTCGGACAGCTTCGTTGAACACTTTCTCTGTGAAAACATAAAATGGCGGCGGAAATTTTTAAACGTCGCATGGCGCTTGCTATACTTCGACCGGAAGATAAAGATATCTGATATGGAAATATTTTTCTGTAGCTACGCGGCATTCTTAAGATGGCAACACATAGATATATAACTTAATAAAATCGTAAACTATGTCTAGAACATTTTCACCGAGTGTTTCTGAGAGTATCAAAGAGCAATTAGCTCCTTAAATTTAAAATCGTTTTTTTTTCACCTCAAACTGGTCATTTTGGTGTGATGAAAAGTTTATTTCCCACTTTAAATTTTCTTTGGCCCAACTCCATCATCTAGATTACGCTGATAAAAGTATTTCGACGGTGTAAGTCGGCAATCACATAACTCGTTTGCGGTGTCTGAAAATCTCCGCATTCATGTTATTTTTTTAAAGGAGAACAAATTGACATCATTCCTTGAGGTTTTTGCAAAATTTCCTTCACAGAAAAGAAAATTCACGGTAGTTTTAAAGAATTGACATTGAGTAGTTTTCGGTTTAAAAAATAAAGTACCTATGACAGGAAGTCTGAGACGTCGCAAACCGAGTTATGTGATTGCCGACGTACACCGTTGATTGGTGTTTTGTTTTACTCTTGGCTAATGGTAAAAGTGAAGTGAAGTGAGAAGCACGCCAGCACACATTTTGTGTTGAAGTTGGTACAGTTTGGGGTGAATTTAGCGCAGAAAACTATAAAGAAGCTGGGAAAATGCATTTCTCCTGTTGCGACGCCGCCGCGCCGCGACTGCACACTTGGCGCAATGCGTGAAGTATTCCTACAGTCTCGTAGGCGCTGTGCGTTTCACGCCGACCGCTGACGCTGACCGACTAACCGCACTGCGTTTGACGCAATGCGTGAAGTATTCACGCAGTCTTGTAGGCGTTTATATGTGTTCCATGCCGACCGCCGCCGCGATGTTGGTATTCACCACGCTTTTCTTATTAATTTTCTTCAAGAAAACTGTCTGGCATTTTCACTTCAATTTGTCAACCAAAGGCTGGGGTTTTTTGCGTTTTGCTTCCCGCACTAACCAAACTTTTGTGTTTAAATTCTCTCGGTGCACTTGATATTATCTTATCGGAAAAAATAGTAAATGAGCACGATAACATCTGATTACTTCATACGAAAATGTTTGATGAGCACTTTTAAATGACTGACACGTACTCAATGAATCGTCGAAAATTTCATTCTGACTGGGGAGCTACGCCCCCGGATCACTTCACTGCCCACCCCCCACGCACTTCGCGCCTCTCATGTACTGTTTTTCAATGGTATTAAGGTTGTTGGATGTGCTCATTAAGTTCATAAAGTTGTACAAATACTTATGCAAATAGTGACGAATTAAAATCCGAATTTGAAACTTATATAACGTGGGCTGCGGATAGGAGGGGTTTAGCGGACTGCTCACAGGCGTTATACGTTATGCGTTACTCTTATGATAATACGTTATAGAGTAAGATATGGTAATTCGAAGAGGAACAGATTTAAAAGTAAGATTACATACTGCCCGTTGGCCTCGTAGGATAACAATTTCCATTTAAACCAGTGTATTTTACCAAATCTGATCACTCTATTGTAATACCTCATAATACTTTTGAAGAAAGGAATGAAGGATAACTCAAGTTCAGATTCTTCAGTACATTCTATTTTTTAAACGAAATTAGTCAAATTTCAGACACGTGCAAATTTTCCATTCCCGAGATCCCTAGATATGCTTAAAAACCCCAAGTCTTGAGATCCTTATCGAGAGGAGGTTTGCGAGCTTGGTCGGATCGGAATATGAAGCGACGCGGCGCGGCGGTCGGGCGAAATGAATCCGAAGCTAGTTGAGGAAAATGCCGATAGGCAGCGTGGCAGTCGCAGGTAGGATGGGCGATCGATACCCTCTCACCGCTCACCATTCATCCCCGCGGAGGGCGTGCGCACGTGTTTCCGGCGCCGAGCCACGCCGAGCCACGTGGCGCGTCCAACGCCCCCCAGTCGACGTCCAACCGCCGTTCAGGGAGGGCGTCACGCCATCGTGTCGCTCCCTTTATCGGCGAAAAAATTCTCGCAAATTGACTCGATTCCTGACAGGCGGATTCATATCCAAGGGACTGAGATTTTAGAAGCCCCGCTGGTGGAACTTTTCCGTCTCGAGGATTCCCGGCTATAGATTATGCTTAAAAGGGGACTTTGAAAAAAGAAAAGAGAAATACATGCAAATGCCATTCACTGGAAAAAAAAACCACATTGGATCTAGAGTCCAGACTCTTAAAAACATCGACAAGAAAAAATGCTCTTGATACAATCGGTTTTTTTTTTAAATCAAGAACCAAGTCTCTTAATTTGAGCGGATTTCCTTTTGATTCAGGCAAAAAATCTGATTGAATCAAGAGTATTTTTTCTTGTCAATGTTTTCAAGAGTCTGGACACTAGATCCAATGTGTTTTTTTTTTTGTTTTTTTTTTCCAGTGATTCTTGTCCGAAAACCGTGGTGGGATCACTGCACTGATCGTCCACCGAAAATGTCACCGACATTTTAAAATGGAAATGAGAACACAACACGGAAAAAAGAGGTAGGGGTTGTTCACGAAAAAAAAATGAAATTGCTGCAATTTTAGCAATTTTGTTGTTACAAAAAGTGTCCAACATGTTTCAATGTAGGTTTTACAATAAAAAAAATGCTAATTAAATCACCCTCGCGGTTAAATTAGCTTTCCACTATTGTCAACTTTACATTTGAATCGTGGCGGATATATTTTTTAACATTTTAATTGTTCAATCAGCAATCCTTTTTTTCCGTGCTGGATGATATGGACATCTCCAATTAGTTGTGGTAGTGTCCCAATGGAGCTGGCCACTAGCAAGTAGCAGCTTCTGCGTGGCAGTGAGAAAAATGAGATTAAAATAATTTATGCAGGACACTCTCTTCATTTTCAGATGTCTCATAGTTACCATGGTTTCGGCTGATTTAACCAAAAATTTGGTGAATAAACCAAGTCCTTTTGTTTGATCCGACTGAATAAATAGTAACTCCAAGGAACAAAAATTTACCATAAACTCGGACATTTTTAACTGTGCAGGTAGCTGTTCTTGGCGCATGCGCAGACGTGCACGTGACGCGTAACACAGCTACGTAGACGCCGGACATTGGTAACCCAAGCGTGTGACTTTGCAAAGCCGGTCAAATTCATTGCCAGGCGAGAGGCAATGCGCTTTTTTACAAGGGGAAATCTCCCCCGCAAGGTAAAAAAGAGGAACCAAAATCTTAAAACAGCTCACATCGCAAGTTGGAATTATAACATCTAACACAGTGCGACCGGCGCGAGGCTGGCGCGCACGCCGCGAAACGTGCAGTAGCGCCTAACAAGACCGCAGGATACGTCATGCATTACGCGTAAAGCACGGTGCGACTGGTGCGCGCAACGCATAGCGTAGCGCCTTGCAAGTCTGCAGGATACTTCAAGCATTGCGCGTACACCACGGTGCGCGCTTGGCTCGTTTAATATAGGAGGTAAAAAAGGAAGTAGCACTGGCTGATGGTTGATTTTTTTTCAGATTTCCCTGGGTTAAATTGATCAAAGTCTTGCGTGAAAAATCTACGACTTCGTTTAAAGTTAGTCATCAGACTCCAGGATGTAACCAGGATTGCATCGGAGATAACCCAATGTGTTAAACTCGCAAGGCGCGACCCCCGAGAGAGGAGAGGAAAACAAGAGTACATATGGTCGACAAGACACTTCCTCCATTCGATGTCATATGGCCTGGTTACACGCTCAAATTGCCGTCAAATTCCGATCAAAATGATGACCAAGATGGCGGTTGAGAGTTATCTAGATTAATGAGTAAAATTAATTAAAACAGCGTGTTAATTGAAATAAGCACGGTTGTGTGGAAATCAGATGACATATGAGCCCCACAGTTCCATCATCTACCATCAAATTTTTGCAGGCCGCAGAAATTTGATGGTAGATGGTGCGCACCAGTCACCATTTGATCGGAAATTGATGGGAATTTGAGCGTGTAACCAGCATATTAGAGTAACCTGTGGTTTGGGTCAGTTTAACAACAATTGTGTTGAGCAAGCAAGTCCTTTGAGCTGCGTCGTGAGCTGAAAAATCATTTTCGAGGGAAAAAGTGAGTTCTCCAAAAATTTATTTTATTTTTGACGATTTTCCTGAGCTTCACTATTCTAAAAAATTATATTTAACTTGTATAAATACACACATTTTGCAAAGCGAGAAGAATTGATGACGCAATTTTCAAGTAATTAGGAAGATTTAGTCGGAAATTTCACAAAGCAATTAAATCTATTTCATCAAAACTTTGGTTTTAGCAATTTTCCTATTTTCCTTAACATAGAGAGGATGACTCTTACTCACCAATGACAGCCAGTTTTAGTTCAAAATGGAAGTTTTTTTTGTGTGCATAGAGTTTGCGTATAACATGGTTCCTTTTAGCATAAATTAAAAATTTACGTCACGCTTAAAACTTACCTGAAACAATAGAACAAACACAATCCATTGAATGAGATTTATAGTGAGGAAAACATCGAACATAAAACAAAAACATTTTAAACACATTAAGCCTGTGTTTAAAGTTTACGGATGACCACTAAAAATATTCTATGCTTAAATGGATCGCATTAAGCAAAAAGGAACCAGCACGATTGCAGTGTTGAATTGTTGATAAAATGTTGCCTCTTCAGGTTTATCTAAACATACCCAAGAATGGCAAATACATGTTGCTTCTCACCATGAAATTATTAATTTTGAATGAAAATAATTGTCTAGTTTCCAATACTGTACATGTATTAAGTGTTTTTAAAAGAAAAGAAAAAGTTACACAATTATGAAAACACTGTAATCGCGCTGGTTTCTTTAAGCTAAATGCGATTCAAATGAGTTTCACATCGGCAGAAAAGATACAGAACACGCTAAAAGCAGAAATCTCCTTCATCTATAGAGATCTACACAGGAACGGATTACCGCTCAGGGGACCGGGGTGCTGGTGAATATAGGGGACCCGCATATTTGCGGATTGCATACTCTCTGAATTGAAGGCATTTCACCTGCAACGATTTGCTGACCGGTATACATTATGAATAAAAAGGTTCTACGTCATTGACCCATGAGTATGAAGGTACGGTCCAGCGGGGCAAAGACGTACTGTGCGATTTTCCTCCAAGTCAAAGGTGGTCATTCACTCAAAAACGTGGGAGGATTTAGTGCAATGAATTACTATAAGTGTTGGAAAGGATGACAAATTTCTAGAATATCTACTAGACTACCTTCTATCAATGGATGAATCTTGTAAAAGCATAATGACCATTTACTTGCTAACAGTATATTAGTAGCCAAGTACATCTTTTTTATCAAAATTAAGTGCCATGGGGGGTTGTCAGCGGGATTTTATGTTACTAAGGGTTTAAAACAGGGATGTTGTTTGTCGCCAACATTATTTAAAATTTATCTCGAGTGCGTGCTAAAAGAATGGAAAAAGAAATGTTCTGGTACGGGTGTCCCCTTGGGTGATCTTGAAACTCTGTTCACTCTGTGCTTTGCTGATGACCAGGTGGGGGTTGCTCAAGATCAAGACGACGCGGAATACATGATGCGCAAGTTAGTAGAAGAGTATCGGAAGTGGGGTCTGGAAGTCAGCATATCCAAATCTGAGAAGATGACTTTTGGCGGTGATCAGCAAAGCATTGAGTTAGAGGATGGGCAGTAGATCAAAGGCTGCGAGCACTATAAGTACTTGGGAGTGCGGTTGACCCAGGATGGAAGAACTGATCAAGCGATTAAGGAAAGAAACACCCTGGCAAGGAAGGCTACAGCGATGTTAAATGGAATCCTCTGGGACCCTCGGATTTCCAAGGAGAACAAGAGGAGAATTTACGACGTTGTAGTCAAGAGTATTCTTACATATGGATGTGAAGTTTGGCAGCTGAAGGAGCGGACAAAGGGGATGCTAAGAGCAACGGAGATGGATTTCTGGAGGAGGTCTGCTGGAATTTCTAGGAGAGATCGGGTCCGCAATGAAAGAGTGCGTCAGATCATGGGAGTCGAAAATGACATCATATTCGACGTCATGACCAGACAGCTTGTCTGGTATGGTCATGTCAATAGAATGACGGACGAAAGGCTGCCAAAGAAGTTGCTTGATTGGGTTCCTCCTGGAAGGAGACGAAGGGGACGCCCAGTGAAAGGGTGGCGACAGGGGATTTTAGAAGAAATGAGGGTTTGTCAACTCCCTGAAGGGCTTTGGGAGGATAGGGGACTTTGGCGGCTAGGGGTCGCAGAGCACCAAAGAGCGCTATAAAAGCGACTTTATACATACATACAATTACATCTGCCGGTTACTTGCAAAAGTTGACAAAATACTAGGCAGCAATTGCAGTATCAAATTCTGGTATACACTGAACAAAAAGGTTGGTAGAATTTACCATTTCTTCACGCTGTATTTTATACAGCGTGAATTCGAAGTTGATTCTACCAGAGAAACGGTTACCTGTACCAGTATATAGTAAAGTTCACCTTTTTTCTGGCAGAATTGACTCTGAATTGACGCTGTGTGAAATACAGCGTGAATGAATGGTAAATTCTCCGAACCTTTCATTTTTTCAGTGTAATAAGTAGAAGTATTCGATCCCGTTTTGCAACGTTGGAACGTTCCTTCGTCTGGGATAGGAGGAATTTTGATTATAAAACACCCAATGCAATGTTTCATTTGGACGTATTTCTATCGAGCGGAACTATGTGCATTAAGACATGAGCCCTGAGACCCATAAGAATATGTGCATAACAGGGCCCACGTCGTAACGCACATAGTTCCGTTTGATAATAAATACGTCCATTTCTGAGCATGTTTAGTGGTCAATTTTAGCGGACACTCAACTTGGCGGCAACTCGGCGCGGACGGCCTGGCCTGGCCGGAGTGTCCGGGCCGGGGAAGGGGTCGGCCCGGACGGAGGGACCGGGTCCGGCGAGGCGACCGGCACCAACTTTATAACCGGGTGTTTATTCATCAAATTTGCACTGCGTCAGACAAACGAGTCGCCCATTAACTTAATTAATCCGCGGACAGGGCCGCCCCGACCGGGGGGAGGAGGGCGGGAGTAAGGAGGGGGTCCAGTGTGTCGCTTCATTTGCACCCTCATTAACTTCCTCCCCGAATTTCGTTGTCGTTCGGAGATCACCGTTCCTCCATCGAGCCGCTGTTGGTTGGTGAGATGCCTCGGAGACTCTCGCTCTCTCTTCTGGGAGAAATTGGAGGATTCATCAGCAGCAATTTGGCAACATCAGGTTTCCTCCTTCTATACCTATGTTAAATAATCGATTCGTGTCGCAGCACCTGGCCCCTATAAGAATCGATACATTTACATATGTTTATATGGAAAAAACAATGTTGCCAATTTGCTGAATCCGCTAATGCTTTTCGTTCGGAGATCACTGTTCCTCGATCGAGCTGTTGGTTGGTGAGATGCCTCGGAGACTCTTCCTCTCTTTTATGGGAGAAATTGGAGGCTTTGCGTCAACAGAAAGGCAATACCCGGTTTCCTCCTTCTAAAACTATGTTAAATAATCGATTCGTGTCGGAGCACCTGGCCCCGATAAGAATCGATACATTGCCATGGAAAAACAATGAAAAAACAATGTTGCCAATTTGCTGAATCGGCTAATGCGTTTCGTTTGGTATCCGCGGCATGGTCCTTCAACTCGGAGACATAATTATTATTCAGAGATCCTGCGCTGGAATCTACCTTACACACTATAAAAGTTACTCTCCGAAGTCAACGCTCAATTTGAATGATGACTACGCGTGTATTCATTTTTCATTTTTCAATAAAATCCGCCGATCATTGAATATAAAGAGAAAGGCACCAATAGAATAGTTCTGTTTTCGATCGATGATGAAATCTGGCTGCTCTCTGACCAGTGACGTGAATCGATCTCAGTACACTTTTCCACCGATGCGTTTCTACTATCCTGCATTGCTGAGAAAATACGCCGTAAGAGTAATCGCACATTGTCAGATTTCCCGGTGAACAATGTTTATCTCTATGAAGGATTTTGCATGTTTTTCTTCGAAAATGTTCAGGACTGCTAGATTAAACTATAAGTAAAATTTTCGAAACAATTCTGAGGTAAAAATGTCATAATTTTACCCGAAAATTCGTCATTTATCAAAAGGAAATTTGCAGCGTGAATAACCCCATGCGGCGTTTTCCCTTACGACGGGAGTATCGACCTGGAGAGTGCTATGCCGGGAATTCCACTTGAAAAGTAAATACTCGACGGAAACGAAAGGGAGCGAACCTATAGTGCAATTAATTGCAGTGGTTAGCTCGATCACGTCGATGGATCCATGTACAATCGAATGATAATCGATTTTTTAGCCTTGCTTGAGTCCACGGATCCGCTCCGGATCGAGGTTGGAACGTTTGCGCGTGGCGTGGGCGAGGCGGGGCGAATAAAAAGGACGTCTTATCAGGAAGGGGCAGACTTGTCCCGGACAATGTGCTCGCTAGTTTTCGCCGGCTCGCCGGACTCGGCCCCCGTCAACGAGGGGGGGAGGGGGGGCACGACTCCCACCGCTCCCTGAATTTCCGCCCAAGCAAACCCCTTGTTGCCCGATGGTGCACGTGTATTTGATAGTAGCTCAGTTACGCTCGTCATAGATAGAGTACCCTCATAGAGAGTGTATGGACACGACGCTATCCACTTTCCTCCATGGAGGCCTTAAGACCCAAAAATGCATGGGAAAATGGATTGCTGATTTAACAATTAAAATGTTAAAAAAATACATCCGACATGCTTCAAATGTACATTTTACAATAGTGGGAAGCTAATTGAACCACAAAGATGGTTGAATTAGTATTTTTGTATTGTAAACTCTACATTAAAAGATGTCGGACACTCTTTTTAACAACGAAATTGTTAAATCAGCAATGCTATTTTTTTCAGTGTACCATTTCTTCACGCTGTGTGACATACAGCATGAAGGAATTTTAAATCTACCAATCTTTTTTTTCAGTGTACGTCCACGGTTAAATGATCATATTCAATGTTGAGTTAGCTTTTTTAAAGTAAAATCAACATCTGATACTTGTCGCACGTCTTTTTTAACAGTATCTATGCTAAACCAACATTCAACTTTTTCCGTCAAATTCGTCGTAGCCCGCACGAAAGAACGTAACTGCATTTCAATTTTGCCAAATTTCCCCTCGAAAATTGCACATAAACCAGGAGAATCTTCGGCATTTCTAACTGAAAAAGTCACTGATTATTCCTCGGATTTCATGCAAAAATCAAACGCATTTTGGGTAACATTGCACGGGTACATTTTTGTAAAATAAATCAATTGTTCCAGTCATTTTGGAAAGCTTGGAATGGAGTTACGTTATTTCGTTCGGGAGACGAGGCATTATAATGATGAGCCCGCAGTGAGTTCCCGTATTAACGAGCTTCCGATCGGAAAGTTGGAGGCGGAGCTTTTAAAAAACGGACGGAGTAGGATGAAACCTGACACCAGCGGCCCTTGTTCACGGCACGGAAATATCTTTTGTCTCCAGTCCTGCTACTCCGTCCGGCCAAGTTCACTTCACTAATTAATCCCACGCCCCCGCCTGCCGAACCTCCGCGTCCGATACCCCCGAAAACCCGCCCTCCTCGTCGCCGCACCTCACAATTGGCAACGCCTCCGCCTCTATCCTCCGCGTCAAAATCCGTCGGGTCCTCCACTCGCAGCGGTTCTAAGGTTCCCCCGCCGCTCGATTTATAACCGTTAAAGAACCTGCAACCGAGCTTTCGAAAGCTCTCCAATCGGCTCGGGAAAATACTCTTCGTAAAGCTCATAGGTATTGTTGCTGTGGGAAAATAGGACATTTTCAACTTGCAAGTCCTAACTTACCATTTTGTGGATTTTTAACTATAAATTGGACGTAGTTATGCTTAAAGGAACTATGTGCATAGGGATTGCGTGTGACATAGTTCCGTTTAGCATGAATACGCCCAATTTGTCTTTGTGTTTGGGCATATCGATGGTTGAAGTGCAAAACCGCACGCCTATTTCCAGGTCTACATCAGCTAAACCTAAATGAATTCTAAAAATGAAAAGAAAATAAATGCATATTTCGATTGCTGAGTTGGATACTTTTGGACTTTGGAGAAGCCAATAAAGCGTTTTAGACCACGTCTGTTGTCTTATAATTTCAAATTTCAGAAATTTAACTGCAAATTCGAGTTTCCCGTCAAAAAATGCCATCCATTTCTAAATTTTACGAAATTCGATCGAACAGGGGCCAAGATAGCATTTTAGGTCACTGGATCTTGCATTCTCGAATTTTAGGAATTTGACAGAAAATTCTAGCTTATCCCCCCCCCAAACAAAAAATTACTCTCGGTGATGGGTGCGCTTAAAACTATAAACGTATGGAAAACAGATTTCCCTTAAGGTGACACTCATTCGTTTGCCACATTAATGATGGCAATTATCTCTTTTTACATCATCTAAGGCTTAAATTGTTGTCACAACAATAATGGGCATTAAACATGCGGGATAACTTAAAATACAGCAGATAACAGGTTAACAGGCCTTATTTGATTGAGGAATATGCTCCGAGTTAGGTTTCAACCTAAGAATACAACTATATCAACTTTGGTGTGTTGCACAGTATCAAGCCCATTTGAAGGCGTTTTATATTGGCTCAACCGCAACCTACGAAGAGAGGAGTCCTGATGTGTTGACTTCAAGTGCTTTTTGCTATGCACGCGTCGAATGCAAAAATATCGGTAATTTTCAGTTGTAAGTTTCACGAGGAGCCTAAAATGACACTTCGGGTTAAAAAATATTCCACTTTTTTGTTGAAAAATTGTTGAAAGTCTGAATTTTTGCCGCAGAAAATCAATAACAATCGGTAGATGTAGTCAAATTTCAAGCAAGAATCTTCAGCCTTTTTGCTTTCAGGAAAGCTTACGTCATCCTTGGCTTGACCCCTCTCTCCCTCGCCGTCACTCACCGTCATGCACCGCTAGACCCCCCTCCCCCCAACTTGGGTGCCGTAATCTATGGCCGGCCCCTGAAATGTTCCTGGATTTTTGATGAAACTGATGCCTCGGGACAAAAACCAGCTTCTGGTCGGTGGGGATATAAAATCATGTCGGCACCAATCGGAGCACCGCGTATTCTTCAAACAAAGAGGTGAGACGTAGTGCCAACGTCAAAAGAAAAAATGACCGCGTTGGCCGAGGAGACCGCGGTAAGTCCCTGGGTACTTGTACAAGTCGTTGCGGAAAACAGGCAAAGCCTCTGAAACAAATGTCCCCGTTATTGTTCTGAAGTGCGCCTCCACCGTGAAATTCGCGGCTGCCGCCGACGCCGAGAGCTCCGCCACAGCGTGTAGCACGGGAAACTTTCTCGAATTGAGCTTCGTCACGAGCGCCGTTGCCAGATAGTACATGGAAATAATATCGATGGTGAAACTACAAAACCACGTATCTCGGTTTGCGGCGTTGCAAACTCCCTACTGTATTTTATTTTCTGATTGGTGAACTACTAAACGTCAGTTCTTTGCAGCCTCCTTGATTTTTCTTCTCTGTTTGGAGAAAATTCTGTGAAAACGTCGTGGAGTATAATGTTCACTTCTTCTCCTTAAAAAAAAATAAAAAATAGAGCAGAGATTTTGAAACACCGCAAACAAGATACGTGGTTTGGGAGTTTCACCGTTGATATGTCATTCTTCGGGCAGGATTCCTAGTCATTCCTTAAATAGCTCCCTTCCTCGAAGGTCAAATATCGACGGTGAAACTACCAAACCACGTATCTCGGTTTGCGACGTCGCAGACTTCCTGTCATACTTTATTTTTTAAATGAAAAACTACTTAACATCCAGTCTTGAAAATTTCTGTGATTTTTCCTCTTTGTGCGGAGAAAATTCCGTGAAAATTTCAAGGAATTATATTGATTTGGACTACTTCAAAAAAATAAAATGTGAGCGAAGATTTTTAAACACCGCAAACGAGATACGTGGTTTGGTAGTTTCACCGTCGATATGGTAAACACTGTGGTTAAGGTAGCCTTGATGACATCCTTAACATAGCATTATACGAAGGGTATTTTCGCCAACATCGAGTAAACTGCAGCAATATAACTTTGCAAATGGATGCTTGTATGGTATTGCTATGACATTCCACTACAAACAGTAAGAAATACAAAAGAATATATGTTGGAAGTTTTGTTTTTAAGGTAGCTTCGCACATACCTCAAAGTACGTCCGAATCACAGAAATATTTCCTCTGTATTTTATGCTTTTTGCCGTGGCAAATTAGCGTAATCCCTGGCAAGCATCTATTTTCAAAGTTGTAGTTATGGATTCAACTTGAGATAAGCGAAATTTATCATTTTTATGGTGCTCTTTTAAGGGTTAAGAGCCTCACAATCAGGAGGCCTCCTACCGAAAAGATAACTGTTAGCAAAAGGACTATAAATACAGCCCTGATGAGTAACGCTTAGAAAAAGAATCGGCCACAAGAACTATGTGGTGTCTTACATCGGTCTTACGTTCCAGTTCATGTAACCAAACTTTCGTGTAATTGACATGGATCGGCGAAATGAGCTTTTCCAGTAAGTTTTAAGTTTCGCAAATCCGAAAAGAAAAGTATGTGCACAGTTTGCGTGAATTTACACCGACATTTTTGGCTGTTTTAAGTCAAAATAAAAGGTTCCAAGTTGCGATTTTTGAGCTCCTTCTGAAGGCTAATTACCGACCAAGCCGAGATGGTGTCCGAAAATATCCGTCCCGCTGTGGATTCACTTTCGACTGCAAGATCTCTTAGTCCTTATATTGTATTTATGATATGTGCGAATATTTTCAACGCAGGACCACGCAATATTCAAGATATTGTTGCGCCGGCTTGAATGATAGTCTAGATTAGACTAACATTGTGTGCTGGGGAGGAGGGGGGATATAGCCCCTACACTTGGTCATCGTAAGTGATCAAGGTCTTTTTGCATTGTCATAAATAGTAGCCTGGACGAAGATCGCGGAGAGTAGGAGGCGGAATGTTTGACTTACTTTGCCTTTCTAAATCCGAGATATTGTGACTTTCTCAAGTTTCCTCGATAGGAAATTGTACATTGCAGGTAACTGCACTGGGAAATTGGTCTCTTGGATCCAGATTCTGGACTATTAGAAAATTTGACCGCAAAAGATACTCTTGATTCAATCGGATTTTTTTTCCTTGAAGCAAAAGGAAATCCGCTTAAATTAAGAGGCTTGGCTCTCGATTCAAGCAAAAATCCGATTGAGGTTATTATTTGGACCGCGTTAAGCAGAAAGGAACCAAGCCACATCAGCTATTGCCAAATTTATTTGGGAAATTTAATTTTTTACATGAGGAAGGCTGTGTGGATTTTTGTGCTAACATTCGTAAATTTCTACATAGTACGAAGTAAATGCCTTAAAATTTTTATAGATCCACATAAACGTTCTCTTGTAAAAAATTAAATTCCCCGGTTAAATTTGGCCATAGCTGATGTGGCTTGGTTTATTTCTACTGAACACGGTCCATTAATTCGTAAGTATTATATTAAATATTTTGTATTTATATATTATTAATTTATTATACAATTTTATGTATTATTTTTTATATTGAGTATTATATTACACATTTCATAAATTAGTATTTTTCCTTGCCTTTTGAAAGAGTCTGGACTTTGGAGGCAAGATACTTTTTTTCAGGGGTGGAGTGCCTAAAAAACCGACAGCGTAACAAATTTAGCAAATAATTATAATTAAAAGGTCAAAATTCACTTAAAACAAAGTTAAGTTGATTTAACATTCTGGATGTAAAAAAAGTGTGTGAGAACTTACATGCTAAATTAACTCCCACAGCAGTAATTTCAGCAATGTTAAGATGTAAAACTAACTGTCGTAGCGGGTAATGTAGCATTTTGTGAGTTCTCGCACACTTTTTTTACATCCCGAATGTTGAATCAACTTTACTTTTTTTTCGGTGTTGTGTTGAGAAGAATCCATTTGATTTAAAAAGGAATTCTCCTCTCGAAAATATCGAGGAAAGCGTTTTTCTTAAGGTGAGGAAGAGGGTTCTTGCTCAGTGCGGCAGCGGCGGTCAGTATGTGCTCCGGTTGACATTTACTTGTCGCTTAAAGAACACTTAGCCCGAATCCTCCCGTCAGTGCCACAGTTCCTCGACCTTAGTTGTCACATCTTGACGAGAACTCACCGCGTATTCGCGTCGTAAAGGAACCGCACCTCGGCATTTGATTCCACATCAGAGATACGCGGTTTCATTCTCGGCGGGAAATTCCCTCGAGGTCGGGCGACCATGTTTGGCATTCTTCTTGGCATTTGCCAATATCTCCCCGTTTTCCACACCTCGTCGTCCTCCGAGCTGTCGGCAAAATGTTACAAAACGCCAACCTCTTGACGGAAAGGCGTACCTCGTCTTCACTTGAGCTCTGCGAGGTGTGGGATTGTATGGAGGACAGGGTTCGTATCGAAGTGCTTTTATCAGTTCTCGGATGCTTCGCAAAAATAACCTGTTCCGGCGGATCTTTCGACTAGAACTAATGCCTTATGCAAAACACTGTGGGATTTTTTAACGTTGTTTTTTTAATTTCGTTCTACAACCAAATTAAACACGACGATAGGGAAGAACCTACTTATTTGCAGAGTAAAATATTTGTGTAATTGGACGGATATCACCGGAAGAGGTCTAAATAAGTTTTGAAGTTTTTAAAAAGACAAACTGCTACATCCAGAGACAATATCCATTTGAGAGCTCCCGCGCTTACTATTCAGAAAATATAATCGGCTGAGGCAATCGTTAAAGTCGCGGGTCAAAGCTATTTTTGGACCTAACAAACACCTGGAATGATGACTAACAAACACCTTTATTGAGCACACAGTCAAATTAAATTCGCCGAACAATGACTTCTGCATGTCGCGGTGGGAACTTTGCAAGGCGAGCATTTGCAAATGACCCAAGAAAAATTATGCTTAGGTGAAACAAAAACGTAGTTTATATTATGCAGCAAAAGCCTTGATTTAAGAAAAATTACCTCATGGTGGCAAATCTGAGACTTTTCAGTGTATCTACAGAATATCTCAAGCAAATTAAAGAAGAACCAGAGAAAATTCTAAGAAAAATGGTTGTATTCTGACGAAATAAAGTGACACAACATTTGTGTTGTCCCTGATCCAACTAAGTGTTGTGCTTCTTGTACTATCCGTAAGAGTAGCAGTTCAGGAGTGCTAACGTGTGTTACAAATGGGAATGAGAGGGAGGTGAGATGTGGTGTGTACAAGAGAACAAGCATACAACAACAGGGACTACACGTTAAAACCACTGGAGACTCGCTTTAAAGTCGGAGAAGATTGACTTTTTTTAACACGCCCACATTTTAACTAAAATCCATTCATATGCTGTAAACACTCAGGTACAAATCTTAAAATTATCGAAGATATCCTCGCATTGAAATCATTTCCTGGTGCAAAATAAGGATAAAAACTCAGAATTTCTATTTCAGGGCGGGAAATTGACGATCCGCTTTCTGGATTCGGCTTTTTGCCGGCGACATGTTCACCAAATGGGCACGGAAAAAAAGACGTGAATGAAAACATTGGAAGCGCTGGAAGGAAATGAAAGCGCGCGGAAGTAGCGGCGGGCGGGCTGCGGTGAAACAAGGAGCCTCGCGAAAGGGCGGAGTGATAAAAACAAAACCAGAGGCGTTAGGATAGGCGAAAAGAAATCAATAACGGGGCGAATGCGAATTCAATGATGAATGGGACGTGAGGGTGGATAAGAGGAAAGGCAAGAAAAATTACACAACAATATTTCTACGTCAGAAAAGTGGAGCGTTGAATTATGGGCCGGCGGACGGCTATGGAAAACGGACCGCGGGAAAGTGTTGGGTTCCAATAAAGCGGGGACCGGGGGGTTGGTGGAGGGGCGGGGGGGGGGCGCGNCCTCTTGACGGAAAGGCGTACCTCGTCTTCACTTGAGCTCTGCGAGGTGTGGGATTGTATGGAGGACAGGGTTCGTATCCAAGTGCTTTTATCAGTTCTCGGATGCTTCGCAAAAATAACCTGTTCCAGCGGATCTTTCGACTAGAACTAATGCCTCATGCAAAACACTGTGGAATTTTTTAACGTTGCTTTTTAATTTCGTTCTACAACCGAATTAAACACGACGATAGGGAAAAGCCTGGTTACCTGTAGAGTAGAATATTTGTGAAATTGGACGGACGTCACAGGAAGAAGTCTAAATTTTGAAGTTTTTAAAAGGACAAACTGCTACATCCAGAGACAATATTCATTTGAGAGCTCCCGCACTTACAATTAAGAAAATATAATCGGCTGAAGCAATCGTTAAAGTCTAGGGTCAAAGCTATTTTTGGGCCTAATGATGACTAACAAACAACTTTATTGAGCACACAGTCAAAATAAATTCGCCGAACAATGACTGCTGCATGTCGAGGTGGGAACTTTGCGAGGCAAATTTTTGCAAATTAAGTCAAAGTTGCTGAAATTAATTGCTCGCGACTCTGTGGTCAATCAGGTATCATCAGGTGAATCTGAATTTTGACTTTCAAGGAAAAATGTTACTCTATAACGAATATATTAGTGCGGGGTGTACAGAACATTTTGTCTCTGGTTCAAAGATCCGCTGTTATTTAATCTCTCCACTGAATAAAAAGGTGGTTGGCTCAAGCATGCTGATTCTTAAGCCTTGTTTTAAGAAGAAATACTTAATGACGGCAAATTTGAGATTTTTTTTTTTTTTTTCTCCCAGTAAGTACCAGTAAAGATTCTAAGAAAAAATGGTTGTATTCTGACAAAATAAAGTGAAACAACATTTGTTTTGTCCCTGATCCAACTGAGTGTTGTGCTTCTTGTACCATCCGTAAGAGTAGCCGTTCAGGAGTGCTAACGTGCGTTACATATCATATGTAACATATGGGAATGAGAGGGAAGCAAGATGTAGTGCGTAAAAGAGAACAAGCACACAACAACAGGGAATACGCGTTAAAACCATTGAAGACTCACTTTAAAGTCGAAGAAGATTGACTTTTTTTAACACGCCCACATTTTTACTAAAAATCCATTCAAATGCTAAAAACCCTCAGGTACAAATCTTAAAATCATCGAAGATATCCTCACATTGAAATCGCATTTCCTGGTGCGAAATAAGGACAAAAACCCAGAATTTCTATTTCAGGGCGGGAAATTGACTATCCGCTTTCTGGATTCGACTTTTTGCCGGCGACATGTTCACCAAATGGGCACGGAAAAAAAGACGTGAATGAAAACATTGGAAGCGTTGGAAGGAAATGAAAGCTCGCGGAAGTAGCGGCGGGCGGGCTGCGGTGAAACAAGGAGCCTCGCGAAAGGGCGGAGTGATAAAAACAAAACCAGAGGCGTTAGGATAGGCGAAAAGAAATCAATAACGGGGCGAATGCGAATTCAATGATGAATGGGACGTGAGGGTGGATAAGAGGAAAGGCAAGAAAAATTACACAACAATATTTCTACGTCAGAAAAGTGGAGCGTTGAATTATGGGCCGGCGGACGGCTATGGAAAACGGACCGCGGGAAAGTGTTGGGTTCCAATAAAGCGGGGACCGGGGGGTTGGTGGAGGGGCGGGGGGGGGGCGCGNAGGGGGGGGGGGGGGTCGCGAAACTGAAAAAAGGGGCCGAGGAAGGCGAGCCACGCCGGTAATGGGCGCGGAGTATATTTCAATTTCATTTTATCAACGGCTCCTTCCTTACGGCTGACAATTTAATGTATTTACGGGTGTGTGCGTCATTGTAATTTACCACCGTTATTCCCTGTCGCCGCCCCGGATCGGGCTTTCGTAATCCTCGTTCCAGCGGCTCGATTCTTGAATCGCTATCGAATACCTTCATCGATAACTCTCTATCTTGACAATGCTATACATCGATCGCTATCGAATGACCTTGATCGATATATAGTATTGCTAGGATAGGGGTTATCGATCAAGGTCACTCGATAACGGTTCAATAATCGACCCGTGGGTTTTGTTCGTTCCCCAGAGGCACGGGTATCGACGACACGACGTCCCAACCGATAATTGGACGCAGAACTCTGTCTGAACAAGGATATGGATCGTATTCGATAATGGTTCGATGAATCGCTTGGTTTAAAACGATATAACATAACCTCGGAAAAAAAAATGAAGGATTTAAGCAGGAGAAGCTGAAAGTGAGATAATCCTTATCACAATTTTAGTTTTTATAACCATTCAGTACTCATTAGTGGACGTAATTTTATCAATTAGATTTATGTGCAGGTGAGAAATATGGGGTGTGCTCGTCAGTTCTCTGGCCGTAAGAGTGAATGAGAATAATAAAGCGCCAGTGACGTGCGATGAATCCGGCGCCGTTGGCAATCGTGGTCCGCATTAACTCATGAGCTCTGTCCACAACGCTCTCGTGCCATCCCCGCGGCTCATGAATCCCGCATTCAGTTGGCACATACTTCTCTTTGCTAAGTTTAAAATCCCGTTTCCCAATTCTTCAAAAAGAATCACGCCCACTGACCACATTGTTTCTTATGAAGCTTTCTAGAGCACACCCCATCTCTTCCACTCACATATTGTTCCGTTTGGCAGAATTATGTCCAGTTGAAAAACGATGACTTCGCGAGTTCGAATATTTGAGCCAAACACAGTACTGCCAGCGCAAAACGCGTACTGGTGCCTGCAAGACTGCATGGATACTTCACGCATAGCGCATACGCACCATGCACGTGCAACGCGTGAAGTATCCTCCGCGGTGTACGCGCAATGCATGAAGTACCCTTGCAGTCCTCACCTGCACATAAATCTGTTTGATATAAATACGTCCAATGAACCACTAGTTGGTTTATAAAAGCCAGATAGATTTTTCTCCGTGAAGTGGTCTATTCGACAGCTTTTAAAACGTAGGTTACAGGGGCACCCGGCCAGTGACTAAATGAATTGCACCTGTTGAGCGCAAATACTCTTTTTCGCGGGACATTTACCCCCTTATAAAAAATAAATGTATAAAAAAGACATACGGGCTGATCGCACATCCATTTCGTTTTCAGTCTGACTAAATTTAATTCTTTGAGCATGCATTCCGAATTCAGAAATGAGGAAGACAATTCATTTCAAGAGGAAAAGTTTTTCCAATATTATCGTACCTAGGACTCGCGATGCTTGCCCTACAACTTTGATGTTTGAGGTTCAACTCCTGGTAAAGATGCATGCTTGACGGTAGAAGACTTAATGAAACAGTATTAAATACAGAAATTGACGAACATTTCCAGATGTTTCCTGACTTTGCGAAATTCCCTGACAGGTTCCCGGTTTTCCCGGTATCTCCTGACTGTGGCAACCCTGTGTGTATTATTCTTTGTGCATCTTGTATGAGAAACACCCATTTTATCACATCTGAGCACTTCGACAAAATTATCTTTTTAAGTTCTTATATTGTTGAGAGTGATATAAAGAGAAAAATCATGAAATGTCTTACGCCAGCGCTTTCGTAAAATTCCTGCACTTCCCATTTCTAGGAGACCTTGATGTTTCCTCATCTACGCTTCTCGGACTTTCTGCACCCTTTTTCCCGCTAGAGGCGATGTAACATTCCATTATTGGACGTAAACGACGTGAAGCAAGGACCAAATCCTTCGGTCATATCAAAAAGCTATGTCCGGCCAGAAAAATCCAAACCAGAATCAATATCCGGTTAGAAGGAGCGACAGAGCAGCCGAGGATTGAGACGCTCGTAGCGATATTGCCAGCCCTCGCGTAAACTCATAATAATAGAATTCCAGATGAAAAAAACATTAAGCGGAAATATTTTTGAATGTCCATGAGAGAATATACCTCATAGTCCGGGGAGGGTTTGACGAGTTGTATTTTGAAAAATTAGATTTAAAAATTTCAACAAAAAAAAACTGTCGGGTGTTTAAAAAATAATAGGCAAGCGTTTTTTATTAATTTTTGTCAAAAGGAGGCGTAAACGTTGAATAAAAATCCTGCAGTTGCTTGCTTGAGGAGATATACATATTTTTGTGTGGTGTAATCGAGTGAGGCAAATTGAATTTATAGATCAATGCCGTTATTTCCTAAATGATGATTATTGTTTGTATTATTGTCTGTCAATTGATCGATTGCATGACACCAAATATTGTAAGACAAGTGATTGATTTATGTTGCAACAATTCGTGGTCCACAGTAGCCCTTGTTACATACTCAAAAAATCGAAGGCGAACCGGTAAGCACTTATCTGGACAGTGTTTCGCGGAAGGGAATATGTCACATCAGACGTTGCCAAATTTCATACGACAATTTATTAGTTTCGAAGTTGGATATTAATTCCTCCCCGAAGATTCCTAACCTCTACGAATTGTTTGTTATTTCCTGATTTTCGCCAGTTTTTCGGCTGTCTTGAAGCCTTAAAACATTGTCTGTTAAATCTTAGAGTGATTTTTCTCTCTCTCTTCCTCTCACTCTCGAACATATCAGTAATTTCAACCGATGACGCTAAGAACTTCAGAACGTTTCGGCAACTGTGGGGAGCGGCAGGTCAAAACGCCGCGAGACGAAGAAAAATGAGCATTCTCTCATGATTTCCCTCCCCTGTGAGCATAGCTTTCTCCTCTTTTTATATCATCAAGTCCTGGGCTGGCGGATCTACTCGCTTGGATCCAAGCCAGGAATCGAACCCACCTTCTTTCATATGTTAAGCGGGAACAAAAAAGTTTCCCGGGATCATACTCGCCGCGGCATTGCCTACTTGCCGGGGGCCTGTCGCTCAAGGAGATAAAAAAAAATCCGCGCGAGTAAAAATAAATAAATAAAAAAACCGTGACGTTTACTGGTGGAAGTTTTCGCTTGTACCGGAGATTTGTGGTTTTGCGGAGCGTGGCTTCGCTGCCTATCGCTCGGATTTTCGGGCGCTGTTTTCCAGCTCGCCTTATCTCATGCTTTTTTCTTTCGGTCGCTGTTTTTTTTTTTTTTCTCATTTGTGCATAGAGTAATGTTTTGAGTCCTGGCTACTACGCGATCCAGCCCCCTGAGGGATCGTTTGCTCTGACTAAAGAAACTCGATCATAATCAAAGAGTGGACCACTAGACAAGGTACGAATTTAAGCAATTTAATACATGTTTCTTAACCAGAATTTCATGTAGAACACGACTTGCGCAACGAAAATCACTGAAACCAACTCCTAACGAAGATATTAACGTTCTTATTTCACATTGGTTACAAGGAATTTGAACTGCCCGCTCACAAGAAACTCAAGGCTCTACGTGAGTCAAATAGCGCACTACAACGGTTTCAGCAAGCTTCTCAATCGAGCAATGTTCATTTCCCACCTTGTGTTGTTCAAACTATAAGCAATTTTCTAAAACTGAGCCAAAGCGTCAAGATCGACGTTGCCAGATTTTTATATCGCAAAGATTGTCATGATAACGTTCAGCGCGCGATGTGAATCACGTAGAGCATTGAGTTTTCATGAGCAGATGGTTTGAATTCACGCATCAAGAATCATTAATTATCTTCGTAAAGAGTTGATTTTGGTAATTTTTGTTGTGCGCATCGTGTTTTACCTGAGATTTTGGATAAGGAACATAAATCAGAATGCTGAAATTTGTACCTTGTCTGGTGGTCCATTCGAGTAGCACGGACTCGTTTAGAGATTACTGAAAAAGGATCGACCATCAATTATTTCAGATGCCCAGAAATGGGGGGTATATAGAGATTCCTGACTCGTGCCAGGAATGATGTCACAGGTTGACACGGGCAGGGGGTGAAAGAATGACCGATGGGCTTTGCTAAGGAAATGGAGACAAATTTGCTGTATTTCAGACAAAAGAGTGTCTTTGAAATTTAAGGTTGAAAACTTCCAGCAATAAATTGTTTCTTGAATAGGAAAAAATGTTAAATATTTTTACCGAAAATTTCACAGATCCCTCTAAAAACTCAAAAAAAGGTCAACATTGTGCACATAATTTACGCGGTCGTATTTTCTTAATAAATAAAATGTTTTAAACAATTTTGCAACATTGGATTGAGCTACGTTTCCTAGTCTGGGAAATGACCGATTATATGAAATCGATAGTTTCTCTACATACGACTGCTCTATCTGCGGAAAAACGGCCGCGGTATGTGATCATTCAGACGCTGTCAAAGCTCCAGTGATAAAAATTCAAACGTTCTGAAAAGCTGGAAAAATTTCTCCGTGAGCTCCATACAGAATTCCTCGCTATTTTGATCGAATGTGCTTTCAACTTTTAACTGGAGAATATCCATACGTTTCCCCAAACTTTAATATTTTATTGGGATTAAAATTGGCTATATTTTAACGTGCATAAGGTGCTCTTCCTCAAGACAATGTTTCTTTTCTGTATTCTGACACGCCGAGGAAAAACACCGCAAGAGCCTTCAAACTTTACCAAAGTTCCTTTAATAAAAGTTACATTTTCAGGAGAACTTATGAGTATTTTTCTTCAAATTTCCCAGAGACTTTATCCACAATATAATCCAAAATATCTAAAAATTTGGCCGAAAATGCTCATAATGTTCCTTTTAGTTACCTACATTTTTAATCGGGCAATATTTGACAACCTTCAAATGCTGAAACGGTTTTTTCCTTAACACAGCAGCATGTAAGGACAAGTGAGAGGAAACTTTATCTCGTAGCTTTTTCCATGACACCCATGCGTGAATGCACATCTGAGTATGCTCGTTAAGTGCTGTGCCCTCATTGCGCGCCTCACACAATCGGTCGCTCATAAAATCACAGCAGAAAGAAGACAATTTTTTCCAGCGATTTTCTTTCCTTGTGTTTTTGGAAGGACCCGATGGAAGCATCTGAGTGCTCGAAGCGCGCCCGTTAAATCGTTTTAAAGTCGGCGGAACCTAGCCGACGGCACGGGGAGCACCAGCCCCGTTTCCTATAGTCGCTATAAAGTAGGGAGGATAACACGGCGACAAGAGAATGGAAAAAAGGCCAAACGCACACAGGGTGTTCTCGAGGAATAAAGTTGTTACGCGCAAGAGATACACTCACATTAGTAGACGTTTAATCGTTCCTTCACGAAGGGCCGTGGCTCCATTCTAAGGTCGCAAACCTGACTCGAAAAATGCAATTATTAGTGAGCGTATACCTACATGGCAGCGTAGTTCTGGTTAACAATTTTGTTGGCTCTTGCGTTTGATTATACACTGGAAAAAAACACACTGGATCTAGAGTCCAGACTCTTAAAAACATTGACAAGAAAAAATACTCTTGATTCAATCAGATTTAAGCCTAAATCAAGAATCAAGCCTCTTAATTTGAGCGGATTTCCTTTTGATTTAAGCTTAAATCTGATTGTATCAAGGAGTCTTTTTTCTTGTCAATGTTTTCAAGAGTCTGGACTCTAGATCCAATGGGTTTTTTTCCAGTGTAGGAGAAAATCAATTTTTAATTAGAGATTGAGACATGAGCTCAGGTGACCACATTGCGTTTTGAAAATTTTTGAGTCTCCCCGAGGCTGCCTGAGTAGACAGTCTGTGAATGACCGGAAAAATGCATTGATAAACATTGTAAATAAATGTAATGTGCAATAATTGCAATAAGTCGGTTTCTTGTGATATTTCGTCTCTATTTCATATTAATGTAATTGCACTTGCCGTAACGGAATATATTTTTGTGTCAACTAGAAACATCTCATCAAGACGGATTAGCTCGTTGTACCTACGGATAGTCCAAACTTAAGCCAACCTCGGTTAGTCCAGTGGTCAGCGCATTGATTACTCACCCAGAGGTGCTACTTTTAGATGTAAAATATAGGAATAGGTTCCACCAGTAGTGACGCTATATGCCCTTTTATCCTCTTTGTCTATTGCTTTGTCTACCAATTCCAATACCTAACCAGCATCCTGATTGTTGAAATTTTTTGTTTGTCGAGACGACATAGATGACATAGGTTAGGCGGAGTGTGATTATTCGGCTATGTCTTATCGCTGCTTTATCGTGCCTTTGTCAGGTGGAATGCACGACATACTGTCCGAAACATAAGAGGTGCCTTTAGCTTGTCGTGAGTTTATACCGACATACACCCGACATAGGCACGATATAGCAGCGACAAGACATAGCCGACCATTCACGCTCCTCCTTTTAACCTATGTCATCAATGTCTATCCGAAAAACACAAAATTTCAACAATCAGGCTGCAGGGAAAGATGAAAGATTCACTTATTTTGTTAACTTCATCGGTTATGCTTTATAAAATCATGTAAAAACTTATACTTGCCAATTTTTCTAAAATTGTTGATACTTTTTACACTACGGCCGTTTCGAGCAACCGCTCATCGTCAGGTGTTTAAAAAAATTTCTAAAAACTAAAATTATGATGCGCTTTCGCGATCGCGAGGTCGGTAAGAAAAATCGGTGAGAAAAAGTTTCTACAAAATTTGATACAAGATTCACTTTGCTGATGCGGGACAGAATTTCTCGAAACACCCTGTACGTGAAGTACGCTCCGGTGGGATGCGGTTGATATCCAGGCGCGCAGACACAGGTGGGACGCGCGAAGGTAAGATGTTACGACGGCGGCGCGGGGAGGAACGAGGGAGCGTGGGCGGTAACGGGGGGAGGGGGAGGGGGAATAGGCGCCATTATTTTCCGCGATACAAATTGCATCATCGTGTCACCTATCTCGACTGTTTTGTCAGCGGCAGCGGAGGGTTCAGCGGGGCGGCGCGCGGGAATTTTTTTCAATAAAAACGCAGTCGGAGCGCGGTTTATAGAGCCGTGATTGAAGCGGGGACGAGGCGGGCTCCGAGTCGTTAACCGCGTCTTCCCGCTCGCGTTCTGAGTGTCGTCCCGCGCTCCCTTTTGCCAGGAGCCGGGGGAGGAGGCGGCTTGGTGACGGGCAGACCGGAGAGGAAACCATTCTTCCGCGAGACATCAACGGAATTGGAGGAGAAAAATTGGATGGCGCTTAAAGAAGTAGTCGTAAAAATATTAACATAGCCGGCTGATTGTTGAAGAATAAGGCTGATTGTTGTAAGTATGGAGCGATCCTATTGGTTAAAATGGATGGTTCTTATAGACTAAGGGGAATGATGGACCAACTTTAGGTTCTCTCGTGGGTTGCCGATGGCTTGTCTATTAGCTAACTCCTTTGTAAATTACGACCACCCGCTTCCACCATAAGGATCCCTCCATATCCCGTTTGTCTTCTTTGTCTATAGCTTTGTCTATCACTTTCGACAATTAGCCCTCTGGCCGGTTCGATTGGTCTGAGAAGCGCTATACTTCCCTTTTTAAATTACGAAACACTGGCCTAACCTTCCCCCAAATTTTCCGAAAATATTCATCCGGGAAGGGCGGGATTTTTAATTTCTTGCACATTTTTTTCAAACATTTTTTCCTCCCCGTGTTGAATTCGCAACGTAACTCTGGGGTTGACCCCCCTTCCTCCCCTTGTGAAGCACCGTAACGTTGGTTCAAACCCCCCTCCGCCCCCTCCCCTCAGAGTGCGTTACGTAATACTTGAACGGCCCCGAAGCTGATAAGCCTCTATGGGTTAAAAGCGTCCGATTCGTTGAGGAATCCACCAATAATGCTGGAGGCGGCAACGGGCGAGTTTTAAAATAACTGCGCTGTTGATAGAGGATCCTGGGCGCGCATCAGCCATCAACCCGGAGCCGGCGTAAATATCGTTATTTCCCTGCATGCTTTCAGGTCTGCATAATTTATGGCCCAAACGGAGGCTTTTTCCTTCCTCCGCTCCGTCTCCCCCCCCCCCCCCCCNGATCCCCGTCCGCGCGTCGCCCCGATTTTACACCGTCGTTTACGGCCTCGAAAGCATGCTAAATCAAGGTGCTGTGCGGCTTCGCTGAGCAAAAACACCCTATCGACATTTCGATGTTGCCAAAATCCTCACGATTAAAACCCCCAAAAGTCCTCCTGCCCCCCAAAAAAAGAAAAAAAAATATATGAATAACCAACCCTGAACAAGGAAAAAGAGGGAGGGGTACCGCAGCATTTATATTTGAGCTAATTCAATGGGGGTGCTACCACTATGAATCGGGGTACCGTTACAATTAATTGGAAATGCCCTCCAGAAAATTAGGGAAATGATCCCAATGTTAGCAGATAACCCCTAGCACTATGTTTCTGTCAGCCTAGGGGTCTCCTTGTGCCTCTTTTTGGGGGAGGGGGGGACTTGTCGTTGAGGGAACTTTAGGGGATTTTGTTCAGATGTGGCAAAAACTACCTTATGATGAGACTATCTTCATGTGACAGTTTCAGCTCGAGTTGGCAATAGAGCGTTGCAAAGTTTATATTTTTTACCATTGAAATATCCGAATATTTTGAAGTTCCTGGTTGAAAAAATAAATTCAGTTGTTATTTGTTTTAGTTTAAGATACATAGTAACATGAACTGATGATACTGTGCCTCAGGAATAATAAATGATTAACTAATGTTGGTTATTCAACTGAGAAAGTCCACTAATTATAAACCGTTTATCAATGATAAAAAATGTAAACTTTTCAACGCTGTATTGCTAACTCGAGCTTTGAACTCAAGCTAAAACTTTCACTAGCAGATTGTCTCATCACAAGGTATCGTTCAGAGCACAATTGGACAAAATCCATCAATCCCTTTAAAAGGGCACTTTTTTTCGACAAGCTCTTTTCATAATTAGTGGATTCAATGGTGAGTAAAATCCGCTGAAAAATTCGCAAATAAAAATTCATAAGTTTATCGTTTTTCGGGTCATAAATTATTAGATGAAATTTGGCAACATCTGGATGTTGATACAGGGTTTTTCGTCTTCACGGTTCGTGTTGTGAGCCACTCGATTGATTGCGCGCAGCACTTTGCGCCGGCGGATTGTTTTTTTAACGCGCGCCTCCAATCACAAGCAATACAAATCAAAGCTCTGTCTTACTAAGCTGAAACCGGGCAACTCACGTAGAAACATTGCGTGAATTCCTGATTTTCGCTTGAGGAGGAGTGTGCAGACATCCCTCTGAACCCTTGGCCGGACGTGTTACTGTATCATAATGAGAAGAGAACTTTTGCTTGGGTGTTACTTGAGGATCCTTAATTGGATTGCATTTTGCAAAAACCAACCAAGAGCATTCCATTGTTGTTAAGATTGTGCAACTTACATTCTTTGCAATAACAATACTGAAACCTTGCAAAAAATTAGATCTACTATGGTAATTTTTGTATTTAGTTAATAGTTTATTGGGAGTAAAGATAAAACTTGTTTAGACGATCAGTTTATATTTACAGGGTAAAAAATGTGTACAATCTTAGCGACATTGGAATCCTCGTGGTTCTTATTTGCAAAATGCAATCCAATTATTTGACTGCGTTGCGCAATAAGAAACTCATTTTTTAAGCTAATCCTATAAACAACGCAAATGCCATCAGTTTCCCTAAAAAAGTACGTGTTTTTCTGATGAGCCATGAAATTGTAGCTCGGGGATCATCCAGAAAAAGGATCGTAATTTCGAGAAACCCAACATTGGAATATTTCAACCACTGCTTCGACGGTGTGACAATTCTTCTTGAATTACAATATCATATTTCTCAACTTTCCCTTAATTACTAATGTGCTTTGTCATCATGTGACTCGGAAATGACAAGCGATCGTTTCAGTTAGGTACCTAGGTCGAATTAGGGTACCTTTCTTATTACACTGGAAAAAACAAAACGCATTGGATCTAGAGTGCAGACTCTTAAAAATATCGAAAAGAAAAAGTACTCTTGATTCAATCAAAATCTAGCTTAAATCAAGAACCAAGCCTCTTAATTTAAGCGGATTTCGTATTGATTCAAGCAGAAATCCAATTGAATCAAGAGTATTTTTTCTTGCCAATGTTTTCAAAAGTCTGGACTCTAGATCCAATGTTTTTTTTTTTTTTTTTTTTTTTTTTTTTTTTCCAGTGTACACATTGTCTTGCTTATTACTCCGGTCAACCCTTGGTGATGAATTTGTGAATCCTCCCATTTAAACTGTACCCAAATGAGAAGTGGGAACTAGGAGGGAATAATCTTTGAAGAAGCGGCAACGAAGTTGGGCGACCCGGAGCGGGCGCGGGACCGGGGCACGAGAACACAAATGCACTCGGCTAATTAGTTCTAATAGAAACTCGTTACGCTGATGGCGGACGAAATATTCGCGCCCGTCGAAAACGCGCGGGGCCCGGAGGATCAAGAACGTTCATATCCGTTTATCGTTTATCCACACGAGCTGTTCCGGCCGCAGGGCCCGGGGCTTCGGTCCTAAAATTTGATTACTCCGCGTTTCGGTTCGCAGCGGCCATGCCGTCGTCCGTGGCCAGTCAACGTTCGCGTTTTTCCCACTTCGCCCGCTCCTTGATTTATCTCCCCTCGTTGGACCGCCACCCGACGAGCATAATTAATAACTATAAAAATAATCCCGCTGCTACGAGCACTCGGTGAAAGTGCTAGTCCAAGGTCAAAAGAAAGCTCTATTACGTTGGGCTATATTTTTGAGTCACATAAATGACATGGCACGAAAGGGATCTACTATTTACAATAGTAAAACGACATATCACGCGCCTTCAAATACACGCGATACTCCACGCATTACTTTGGAATTAGTTTAGTTGCTTAACCTTAGTAGCATTATTAATAACTATAAGAATAATCCCGCTGCTACGAGCACTCGGTAAAAGTGCCAGTCTAAGGTCAAAACAAGTGGTAACTTTACACTGAGCTATATTTTCGAGTCACATAAATAATGATATGGCACAAAAAAGATCTACAATACACAATAGTAAAACGACCTATAGCGCGCCTTCAAGAGCCGACGATACTCCGCGCATTACTTTGGAGTTAGTTTAGTTGCTTAACCTAAGTAAATTAATAACTATAAAAATAATCCCGCTAACGCGAGCACTTGGTAAAAGTGCGAGTCCAAGGTCAAAACAAGCGGAAAAGCTCTATTACGCTAAGCTATATTTTCGAGTCACATAAATGATATGGCACGAAAAGAATCTACAATTTACAATAGTAAAACGACTTACCGCGCGCCTTCAAGTACACGTGATACTCCACGCATTACCTTGGAGTTAGTTTAGTTGCTTAACCCAAGTAAACTCGACTTGACGATGCTATTTTCTGAATCAGGCGCCTGGGATCAGGTTTTTGCACCTAAACACATGGAGATTTTGCCCTAAAAGGGCACCTAAAATGTTTTTAGCTTTCATGCAAACTGCAAACTCCTCATTGCAAATATGTACAACACTAACCATCCAGTAAGCCAGTTGCCGGCATTGTGAGTTAATGTGGGAAGTAGAACACAAAGTAATCTGAGCCTGCTTTTAATAATTTTTGGTTAGTTTTCCCTTAGGTTACATTCACCAAAACTTTGAGTTTACAAATTGCAACGTCGTTGAAAATCAGGCGCGACCGGATCGGTTCTGGATCACATTGATGAGTGTCCAATGCGGTAGCCATTCGAAAGTTGCAACCTTTGCATGATATTATGAAAAACGAGGGTGCATTAGTTCAGTAGGACACTTTCTTCATCATCAGATGTCAAACTAACCTAATGGCTTCGGTTAATCGAACCAAAATGTGTTAAGCGACCAAATCGCTCTGGCTGACCTGATCGAAAGAATATCAACTCAACGTGACCGCAAACTCGGATAATTCTAACTGTGCAGTTGCGACCGACGCACAGTGGATTGAGTCAAGTAGAGAGGTCGGACAAGACATTTTTGATAAAAATTTTGCAAATTTTGATGTTTATTCCGTCTCATTCTAAAGTTTAAGGGGTGTTTCTACGAGAAAATTTTATTAGAAAACTAATGGAACCACTTTTAGAATTTCAAATGTTTGTTTAAACCACTTTATAAACGTCGGAAGTTTCCAAATTTCGTCCGACTCCATTCATTGACTCAGTCCACTGTGCGGCGCTTAAAAATTTGGCCCTAAAATTTGAGGTGAAGTCAAGGGACAGCTCTCGAGTCCGGAGACCTGTAGCGGTGCGAGATCGTAATTAAATTTCCCTCCGACGTTTTTCTTCCCGGGGAAATGTGCGAGCAAACAATTCGCGCGCCCTGCTCGAAACAGTTTGCATAAGCCTCTTTCTCCGGAGCGCGCTCCCCTCCCCCCGCCGCTAAGTTTCGCTTCCTCTTCCTTTCATCTCCATTATCAACACATTCGCGGAATTTGTCAATTAGTCTGAGCATTTTGTCCGGCACTCGGTCTGTTTAATATTCTTCCTCCGCCGCCGCGGGCGCCTAATTCAATTTTCCGTCCTCTCGCTTTGCCGTCTCTTGCTCTCGTGCTCTTTTCCCGGCGACCATATTTCCGGATTCCGCGCCCACAGAAACAGAGACAGTGTACAGGATCATCCAATGCTCCCATATCCCGGAACTGTAGTACCGCATTTCGGAACTTTTGAGATTTTCCTGGATTTTTCCCGGAACTATTGAAATTTCCGAAATGTTCCGGAACTTTTGAAAAAATCTGAAAATAATCTCGGAACTTTATTTTCGGACGACCATATTTCCGGGTTCCGCACCCACAGAAACAGAGACAGTGTACAGGATGATCCAGTGCTCCCATTGCCCGGAAAAGTAGCACCAAATTCCGGAACTTTTGAGATTTTCCTGGATTTTTCCCGGAACTTTTGAAATATCTAAAGAGAATTCCGGAACTTTTGACAGTCATAAAAAGGGAGGAATCGGAACTTTTGACGGACATGAAATGGCATCAGTACTGGATGATCCGAGGTGAAACCACCAAACTGTAGGAGCGTATCCTCTGCGAAAAAATAATTCTTTTATCTTCGACGAAATAAAATCTAAGAATGTTTTACAAGAGGGCTACACTATAGCCCCCAAAGATCTGGGGAATATATAGTTTTCCCTGCAATTTGGCAACGAATAATGTTACTAGTGCGATTTTACTTACAAGGATCAAAATTACTATAGAGCACACTTTTGCAATCTGGAGATTGAAACTTGTATCACCCTGTATTTCAGAGACCCCGCATTAACAATCTAAGCAATGTAATCGGGTGAGGCAAAATTTAAGTTTGTAAGTCGGCACTACTGTTTATGATTAATGAGTAACTTGTTGAGCATGAAATCAAATGAAATTCGCCAAATGATATGACTGACAAATGTCGGTGCGCGAGTACTTTGCTATGCGAGTTTTTGCAAATTACGTTAGGCTTGCTAAACCAATTTTCCTGCTGGTCGTTGCTCTATTGGTCATTGGTCACCATTAGGCGAATCTGAGCGTCAGCTTTCGAAACTAACTTTTACACTGTAGGGGACACAGCTGTGTGGAGCATCTGAAAAATATTACCTGAGAGAAAAAATGCCATCATAAAAGGAAAAATGCCGGATAAACCGTCCGGTTTTGCCAGATGATTTTTGATATGTTACGAATTTTCTTGAAAAATTTGTAAGTTTCCCACTTTAAATTTATAAAACGTTTTTATCTTATTTTGAAGAAAAACGGAAACATTAAATTTTCTCCTGATTTTTTGTTTTTTACGATATCACGGTCAACTCATAGAAATTTCTAGACAACGGTATATTTTTTTCTCTAGGATATAAGTGGGGGGAAATTTTGAAACTGTGCGATCAAAATACGCGACTGAAGAGTTTTGCCAATATTTGGTAGGTGTACAATATCCACATTTTTGATGAAGTATAATTCTTTAATGCTGCTTTGCGACACACTCTTCTCTTTCGATTTTTTTTTCTTTTGTTTTCCTTTTTAGTTTAAAAATTTACGAGTTAACGTGAGAATTGAAAAGAACTGCAACACACAGGAGAAACGGGAGGAACTCAAAAGCGAAGAGCGAGAGAAACGCGAGAAAGCAACGGCGGAAGAGAAGGCACAAAACTTGGTCGCTCATGTTTCGCGTAACATTTGGAGCATCGCAGCACAATTTACACACCGTTATTGAAATTCGCGACTGATCCAAATTCTATTCGGGGAGGAAGGTGGGGAACGGTGAGTGAGATAAGGATATTATTACATTCAGGTCGAAAAAGAGGAAAACTAAGCACGGACCAAATTGCCACACTGTGCACTAAATAAACCTTGCCGTGAGTCAAGATAGAAGAAATCAACTGAGATCCAAAATCTCAATGCTTCTTCGAAATTTCATAGCACGCTTTGACTTCTGAGAGTATATCGTCACCTTCCAGCCAAAGTATAATAAAAGCCATGCAAAATTTCAAGGTTTCCGCCGTCATTTTTTTTTTTTTTTTTTTTTTTTTTTTTTTTTTTTTTTTTTTTTTTTTTTTTAACCAGGAAATTGCTGGTTTAATCTGTTGAATTTTCTTTGTACTGCAGATAAAATTCAGTGAAATTTTCGGACAGCTTTTTTGAACAATTTCGCTAGAAAAAATAAAATGGCGGCGGAAAATTTTAAACCTCGCATGGCGCATGATGTAATATTTCGGCCGGAAAGTGACAATATGGTCGTATTTATGCTAAAAGGAAGTATATTGCACTGTATAAACTGTTAGATTTGCTCGGACACGCCAAAACACTGTGGTAATGCGGTAGGGTAAGAAGGTGCTTGCATGGTAATCTATTGAGCGTTATGATCCCGATCGGTCATGAGGCTCGGGACTCGATCCCAACATAGTCGGGTTGGGTTAAGTTAGGTCACGCAACTAAACTAACTTAACGACAACGCGGGAAGTATCACTAGATTTGAAGGCGCCCCAGTCCGTAATCGTATACACTATGACATTTCCATAACTCAGATCGGTAGAATTTTCTATACTCTTGATCTCTTTCAGTACAATACAGGAAGCCACATTGGGGAAAAACGCGTATGAAAAATTTTCGGACAGCTTTTTTTGAACAATTTCACTGGAAAAAATAAAATGGCGGCGGAAAATTTTAAACCTCGCATGGCGCATAATGTGATACTTTGGCCGGAAGGTGACGCTATGGTCGTATTTATGCTAAAAGGGACTGTGTTGCACGCAAACCGTATGCGCATAGTTCTTTTTAGCACAAATACGTCCATAAATGACAGACCTTTCAAAAATTTCTGATGATCATCGATTGTGTTTCACTTTGAAGAAGGAAATTCGAGAGTTCTAGGTTTGAGGGTCATATTCAATATTCATGGCAATCTTGATGCGTTAAATAATAATTATTCAGAAATTAAAACTACATTGGTTCAATAGAATTTTTAAAGATTGATCATGATGACAAAGACCTTTGAGAGTGATTATAAGACGACTTTTGTAAGAGAAATTGCGACTATATTTACTCCAGTCGATGAGGGTTTGTGCATTTTATGGGTATTTCAGGCTTCGGATTGTCTCTCATATTCTTAAGTCTCAATTTTGAACAAAGTTGCATTTTTAAATGACATTTAAGTTCAATGTTAACACAAGTGAGTTTTGAAAAGAAATGCGATTTTCTGGGACAACAGACAACGACGGGTGCAAACCCGAATTTAAAACCGGAGCTGAAATAAAGAGGATAAGGAAAAGAGGCTACTTATTCGTCAATAACGTGTAAAATTACCGTCCGTGCTTCTGGCAAGGTTTCAACAACCCTCGTGGACTCGCTGACTTCCTTCCCTCGCGTGGAGGGCGGGTGGAGGCAGGAGCTGCCCTCAGACCGATTCGGCTAAGTTGCCTGATTAGATTTCATCCCAAACTTTTTCTCGGAATCCCAAATCCACCCCCTTCCCCTTTGCGCAGGATACGGCTAATTTTGTCGCTCCTCTGACGTAAAGGCGTACTATCATCACTACGTAAGCTATGCGGCTCGATTTTTGAATTGTTGTTGATATATAGCGTTGCTAAAATAGGGATGTATCGATCAACGTCATTCGATAGTGACCCACTTACATATTGCTATCTTCAGGGCTTTCTAAAACCGCCCTTAAACCAGAGGCGGCTCCAACAATTTGGCAACACTTAATTCCCTCTGTTTAAAACTATGTTAAACAATCGATTATTTTCAGAGCACCTGGCCCCTCCCAGAATCGATACATTTCAATAGGTTCAAATGGAGAAAACAAGTGTTACCAATTTGCTGGATGCCTGAAGCACACGGTAAACTATAAGCGACTCGAGGGACCGTGAGGGAGGGACGTTCAGGGAGGCTTCAATTATTGCATTCAAATATTGCAATTTTTGCAAGGCTTCGATGTGCAGGTGTATAACTTTGGAAATGGAAGTGATTACTGTGATTTCCCGCTACAAAAAAATATTATTACGGAAGGAAATTGACAGCGAGTTTTAAACAATTTGAGTTGATAAGTCCATAATCACCTTAAGGTTTGTCAAAATCAAAAATAAATCAGTCAGAACGAAAACGCACCAAATCGGGTTTTTTTCGAGTTTCACTCTTTTGCCCAAAGAAGCGAAGGTTTCCAAAGAAAGCCCAAAGTGTGCCCAATGTGTGCCCAAAGAAACCTTCGCTTCTTTGGGCACAAACATTACTATCGGTCCGAGTCTGGAGAAAATAAGTTTTGGAGACACCGCCCTTTCAATCCAATTGATGTGATTGAGTGACGTAGTTGCTAGGTTCAGAGGTCAGTACTATTTTTAGCACGGTGATAGTCGATAATACTGTCAAACAACAAGGCGACAAGAGCTATGATGCCAAAACTTCACTAATTTTTGTTTCTAAATCCGGAAATAACATGTGTTTTCTTCTTCTTCTCGCCCCTCTATTTTTTCTTAATTTTTAAGAATGCCTCCCCAATCTCTATAAAATACCATAAACCAATCACAGTTCGGCAAGTGCATACTAATACTCTCTCTACATCTGTATTAGATGACCACAGAATTGTATTCTAAATTTTCAAAAGAATACTAAATTTTCACAGAAATGGATACCTCATTGAGTGTGTCGTGACAATAAACAACATCATGATGTTTAAATGATTTTCAAAGGTGCGAGAATATATTCAACAATGATTTCTCGATGTGCCGGAATTTAAAGCGACCCTTTGCGATTGCTTTACCTGGAACTCCTTTATTCGGACCTGTGAAATCCTGATAAAGAAGCAATATCATACTTGTATACTCATATTCATACTACCATATCATACTCGAGTAACACTATTGTGATGATCATTGAAGACCTTTCCGCACCTCTGATGATCAATTGAACATTACGATTTAGGATTGTTTCCCTTGACGCTTAATTTTTCAGGGACCGTGCAAAAATCACGCACTAAATTTTACCGGACTGGTACTCTAGGTTTGTCAAATTAAGTCTCGTTTGCTGAAAAGGTTGCTCGACGCCTCGGTCGTCAGTCATAGTTAGGAGAATCTGAGCGTTGACTTCCGAAAATAACATTCAGTTGGAGACGAATTGCCGAGTCTCTCCACCACACTGCCGTGCTACACTGGAAAAAAAACACATTGAATCTAGAGTCCAGACTCTTAAAAACATCGACAAGAAAAAATACTCCTGATTCAATCAGATTTAAGCTTAAATCAAGAACCCAGCCTCTTAATTTGAGCGGATTTCCTTTTGATTTAAGCTTAAATCTGATTGACTCAAGAGTCCTTTTTTTTTGTCAATGTTTTCAAGAGTCTGGACTCTAGATCCAATGTGTTTTTTTTCCAGTATAAGGAAGAACGGTGTATGAACATTTGAGAGTTGCCAAATATTCCTACGGATAAAACATGTATTTTTGAGGAATTTTATGCATCGTTTTCCTTTACAATTTTAGATATTTTAGACGAAACTGTGAACAAAATTGTCAGTTAAAAATTTGAAGGAAATTATCCACAATCTTCCTAGTAAATCCGTTTTTGGTTGAAGGAAATATGGCAACGTCTGAAAGTTCATACGGCGTTCTATCTTAGCACGGCAGTGCATCGACGCTTCCCGAGCAAATTAATGAATGATTAAGAGCGGCGATACGGCGACGACGGGTCGGCGAATCGTCACCTGGAACCTGGAACTTTTCTCTTAGCATTCATGGCGGCGGCGGCGGCGCGGGATGAGGGAGCGGTGCCTCCGAGGAGG